>JAJHSJ010000014.1:61273653-61336754 GCA_021015155.1 Magnolia officinalis
GGGCCTAGTATTTCAGGCCCAAGCCCAGCCCAAAGCAGGCCAAGACCGAAAGCCCGACGAGTCAGCCCTATTTCTCTTTGTTAATAACTTCACAGTAATCTGGTTGGTTATCTGAGGAAGTAAGAGGACATAGTTGAAATGAAAGATCTAAATTCCTATACTAATAATTAGTACCCAATACAACATATTGCCACTGAATTTGAATTTCACATACAGTTCCATTTTTCCTGCCAACATGTTACACGAATGCAAAACATGGGTCCCACAATGAAGGTCACAAAGTGCACAAATCAGGTCAATCCACAGGTGGGCCGTGTCTCTAAATTTATCCTACATTCAAAATGTCATTGATTTTGAGGCTGTGGCCAGCCTAATGAGCGGACTAGCGTGATTTTTGCACCAGTGATTTCATGGTGGCCCACCTTCGGCACAGCTTGGACATCCTACACACGGAACAAATTTGGTGGGGAATATGGGGTTGTACAAGAAGATCACATATATCATATGATACGTGTAACATAAGAGGTTTGCTAATCCCACATGCTTGAGCAACCATGTAACATTGATGGAACATCCAAGCTACCAATCAGGTGGGACCCACCCATGTAGATTCCCTAGCACAAAAATCAGGCATCCCCTCATGGTGAGCCACAATATGATGGACAAATGGATAGATAAGCAGAGCTTTTCTTTTATTTTTTTAAAGGCATCCGTTTGTTTCGTACACAGTATCCCACCAGTATAGTTGATCAACCTGATATCTTATCCAAGGATATACACTGCAGGAACAGCTCAGATATTCCACTAGTTTGCAATATTGGCTATAAATGCATGTGGTCTTAGAAAACCTTTGTAATGTGTAATGTAGGTTCATGTACTCAATTTTTACATACACAATATGGATACATATTACTGGAAAAAAATCATAATGTGGCCACCTAGGTGCCACCCATGCAAATTGGCAACTATGACAGAAGCCAAACTAGCAAGTACGGATTGTCTTCCTCCTGGATGAACGAGGCTTAAAGTCCTCGAAATGCCTTGAATGTGTACCTACAACCGAATTTCTTGTCCTTCTACTCTTAAACCCTGTTAGCAACTATGCTTCCATGCATATTGCTCGAAAGATGAAATATTAAAATCTACAAACTGTGTTAGACACATATCCAGCACTGGAACTTCGAGGAAATGTTCCAGGTTGTATGCAACAATGTTACTCTAGTAAAATTATGGGAGTCGAGTGCTGCTAAGATTAGGGACGGTCGATTCTCTAAATCCATATCTCAGGATGCCAACACGGCAACGAATGGTTAAAACCCATAAATATAATCAAGTAAAACTCTTTCCCAAGACTTGAGTTTTAGCATGAATGTATGATTCACCACAATTAGAAGCCCAGTTGACCTAGAGTCCAATTCAAAGGAAGGGAGGATCCCTTATCAACGTATTGGAGTATTGGACTCGGGACTCAAGTACTCCAGTTTTTTTAAGGTTATTTGTATCATAAACTTTTGGGTCAACCTAAACCCGACGGGTTGGGTCAGATTGTCAGGGTCCTCAGTATGGGTTAGGGTTCGTAAGTGCCAACCCAATTTAAAACCAGATTTGGTTCAGGTTGAGCAAATTCAAGTCGGGTTAGGCCATGTTGGGAATAATCGCATGCATTTGAGTCAGATTGGGTCAGGTTAGGTCGGTTGGGTCAATCATATAATAATTTGAGTTGGGTTTAGGTTGGGCACCTCTGGTTGGAATTCAGGTCAGGTTAGGTTACGGGTTGGGTTGGGCTCAGGTTGACACTCAACCCGACCACCCACCTGAGTTGCACCCTTAAATCCAAAACTTCAAAAGAACACAAACTTTAACAGTCACACTATTTCTCAAAAATACTTATTAGAATCTTAATAATTTTGAAATTTTAGTGATTGATAATTTAGTTTTATACAAAACATACCTTAGATTAGTTATCAACATAACATATCTCATATTTTTTAAATTTCCATATTTAAGAATTTTAGCCCACTTATTATATCATGGGAATATAAAGCACATGAACTCCTTTTTAGAGTATCTAACAACCAATAAATGTGTTGCATATATATATATATATATATATATAGATATATATATATATATATATATATTTACACACCCAATGGCACCCACACACACTCACGCTAGTGGAATTCCACCTATGGGTACTCGAACCCTTGACCCGGTGTTGAAACTCCTGAGAGTCTACCACCGAAGCAAGAGTAAGGACCCATAAATGTGTTGTATTAAACACTCATCCATACCTAAAACACAAGGAAATTCTATTTTCCCTTCACTAAGCTCAAAATGTCCAACCTCTTTTAATTATGCATAACAAATTCTCATTGAATGAAATTCATACTCACGTTTTCCTTGGTTATCTCACAACTTACCCTACAAGGATGATGCATTGATTATTGTATTAGGGAAAATTTAAGGCAGAATGTTGTATGGGTAGCCATAAAAGAAGCCTCTTTTTATGTGTTTTAGAAATGGAGGAATTATATGAAGCGCAACCCAAGGACTTGAACAGTATACTTGGGTTCTCAATTGAGTAAGAGGGATCTTTGGTGTAGTGATTCAAACCATTTGCCTGTTGGATCTTACTGCGGAAGGACCATGCTCCGACTTCTGATTGGAAGATCCAAGCCACCAATGTTAGTCTTTTTCTTTAGTTAATGTGAACTGTTGTTGTATTTCTCTTCCTGACCATCACCATCATCTAAGCCTTGCCCCCAAATAATTGGAGTTAGCTTCTTGACCATCCAGATGGCAACCAAAAATTGAAAGGTGAGGATCATTCTATTGAGGAGATTTTTTGGGCATGGCCCATCCATGGCAGGTTGCATCAAACCAACAATCCAGATAACTGAACCATGGGGCCCTGCCTGTACAAACTGAAAACCAAGGAATATTGCATGTACTCAGCATGAGATCGTAGAACTCTTAGATATGATGACCATGTTCAAGTCAGTTTTCCTTTGAGGCATGTTTGGAACTTTGGATACATGAAATCCAAGGGGAAAGAAAAGGAAATGGAGAAGGGCTTCCATGGATGTGACACTTTAGGTCAGAAGGAATGATTCCACATAGCAATTATTGTACTTTTCCATAGTAGCACAAGAAACTATGTGACAATGTCAAACAAATATGAGATTTTCACTTACCATCCAAACAAGACCTCCAATGTTGGAGTCCAAGGAAAAATAACAATAACAACAACAACAACAACAACAACAAGACTACTAATAATAATAAATGAAAAAATGAAAAAAGAAAGTGTTCCTTCTTTTTTCTTTTGAAAGGTGAAAATGGTTCATTCCACTTCAACTCAACAAATCTCACTCAAATCTTGTGTTTTTGATCACCAAAAACGGGCCAAGATCTAGTATAAATGATTTTTAAGCTTCCTCTTATATATATATTATATATATATTATATATAGATATATATATATATATATATATATATATATATGTATAGTTTATATATATATATATTAAGTTTTAAAAAAAATATTTAAAAAAAAAAAAAAAAAAAAAAAAACACTAGAGAGAAGTTGGGAAATTTTGACATGGGGAGTTTGTGGCCGTATCGGCACAATACATCCTATACTGGCTGATACAGGACTATAACATCGATTTTTTTTAACTGACCAGCCCCTTTATCACGTAGCAGGGGTGGCTGATCTGAATACAATACAGCCATATCGTAACTGAACTTCAAAACCATGATTTTGTCCTGATATACATACTTCATGGATATACCAGCAACATGATGGCCTCAAAGTATTGACAGCTGAAGGAGAAGAATCCTCATCACGTACCAAGGTTTAAGGTCTCCGACAAGGGTGGGAGACTTCTATATGATGAAAATGATGGAAAAGATCCTTACACTTGATTGCCTTCAACATAAAAAAGCAGAGTTTTCCTAATATGTACATAATGTGTAGAGCAGAGAGAATGATAGATCACATATTCATCTATTACAAGGTAATGAGGAAAGTGGGGAATCATTTTTCAATCTCTTGAGTGCTAGTGTGGGTTGCTGAAAAGAAGGTAACAGAAGTAGTAGGGGATTCAAATAATGGACCATCTTGAACTAGCATTTTGATAGTGTGGAGAATGAGCCCTTCTGTTATGTGCAACAGATAAGGAAAGAAAAACACCTGAAATTTTGGGGACAAATTAGAGACGGAAGAGGAGGTAGTGGACAATAAAAGAAATTTCATCATGCATCTCCACTATAACTTGAAAAACAAATGCAATCAATAGTCAAGGAAAAGGGAAACTTTTGCTATTAAAGTGGTAAAAATGCATCTACAATTTCTCTTTCTTTTTGAAGTCCAAAAAAAGCATCTGGATTATTGCGAGTTAAATTTTCACACTCTTTTTTTTTTTTTTTTTCCTTTTTCCTAAGATCAATTGGAAATTTAGGACTGTCCACAAATTATTTTTTTTAAAGGAACGTCCAGATTAAGAGTGTTACGAGGTGAGTGATAATGAATTTGATTGACATTTTCAGTCCTGATTGCTTCAAAGGCCAAATGAAGTGGAGGCTCATGCACTTTGAGATAGACTACGGATATTTTACTCCATTATTGACACAATTACTAGCAGATAGGGATGCCGTTAAATGGGATTCATCATAAGAAGTGGTTTCTCTTAATAGTTTAATTAACAATTGACAAAACTGAAGAATGGGCACCAAGGCCGAATGTTTTATTTTTCTTTTACTTATTTTCCTTTGCAAGAAAGGTGTAAAAAGACTGTCTATTAGCTCAAAAATGCATTTCACTTGTCATATCAATATTTTATGCTACCAGTAGAGGTCTGGTTACTGAAAAAGAAAGGAAATAACAGGTGTGTGTATGCATACATATTACATACATGCATGTACATGTATATAAAAGTCATAACAGGTTATCATCATCATTATCATCTAAGCCTTATCCCAACTAATTGGGGTCAGCATTAAGTCATAACAGGTAATCAAAGGAAATATTGTAGTAAGGTACACATAAGGCACCTACGATAGCGCTAATTAACCAAATATAAAACAATACAAAAAGGGCAAGGGGAAAGGCTAGGAGGACATAGGTGGAGATAGTAAGAAAATACTTGATGACATGCGGTTTAACGGAGGGTATTGTCCTTTATAGAGTGGAATGGTGGAACAGGATTTGTGTAGCGACCCCAATCAAGATAAGGTTTAGATGATGGGTAACTCTTGCGTACCTTGCGTAGGTACCTACTGTGATCATGTTCTCTAACATGGGGGAAACAACTTAACGTGAATGAAATCCACCCCGTCCATCAGGTAGATCATTTACATAGTTAAATTATTAAATTTTGATTGTTCCTCAGGCAAGTAGAAGATTCTGTTATCAAGCGAACATCACTAATGTGATTGACTTGGTTATTAATAAAAATTAAAACTACCATATTATACAAGTCGGCAATGTTCTATTGACAAAGGTCTTCCTAGCTGCACCACAACAATTGCTAATCTAACCAACTCAGACATCCTAAGTATCATACTCATAAACATGTTTATGTCTAGACCATTCACCATTTTTTTGAAGGGTAACCAGACTTCTTTTTTTTTAAGTCGACCTAGAAAACCTTTGGCAGTGACATTATAAACATCAATGGCCTTCAAACAGGAGACCCAGTCCACTATATCCCACTTTACTCTTATCACCACCTTAGAAATCTATCCACTCAAATTCCCAAAACAATGATTATTCATCTACCCCCAAATAGCCCATAAGATAGCCATCAGAGCCAGCTGCCAGACCACTTTGCCTTCTTTTCCTACCCCACCTTCATGCCAAGATGATATAAGAGCTTCAATAGACCCCAGCATTATCTAAGAGGTATTAAAGGTTGAAGAAGACTCCCCAAAACTTCTTTAGCAAATTGGCAATGAAGGAAAAGATGGTTAACCGACTCCGCCTTGTTCATACCCATTAAGCATACTTGGGTAGCACCATCGATCTTGTCTGGAGATTGTCCACTGTGAGCACCCTTTTCATACCCACTAAATACACAAATGCCGCTACCTTTGAAGGGTCCCTACAGGACCAAGTAAAAGATATATGGTCACAAGTATCTCCTGATGATACACCTCTAACCAAGTTGCAGAGTCATCAAACCGAAAAACTCCCCACCTTGTCAGTCCTCCACCGCATAGCATCCCTTTTACCTAACAACGGATGGCAACCATGAAGACGATCCATCAAACTTAAGAAATCTTCCACTTTTATAGAGGACATATTCCTTCAACAAGAGGGAGACCAAATCACTGCATTTACTCCATAGAGTAGAATCGATCGAGCATAATGTTCTTTTCCATTGCAAGCCAAGCTAGTCTAGGAAAAACTATTTGAAGAGGACCTCTTCAATCCACATGTCCTCCCATAACCGAATTTGCCCACCATCCCCAAAGAAAGCTCCTCAACTTACATAGCCAATTTGCATTAGACATACTATTATCATATGCACCTTAATAAAGATTAGCTATCCTTTCTCATTTGGCATTCAATAAGCAAGTGTTAATGCAGCTTAAAACTCTTACTTCCTTTTTTGGGTCCAGAACTCAAGACCCTCACAATAACAATCCAACCACCAAGACAGAGTGGGGTTAATTGTTAATCTATAACTGGAAATCATTGTTTTAAATAGAAATGCTATGTAGCGTGTAAGCTACATAGCATAGCTTAGCCCTAATGTTGTCTAGCTCATGAAAATAACTTAGTTGCTTGTAGCCTGCGCTACACGATAATTTGCATACACTACACACTACATAGCTTACATTACAATTTATTTTTCACAACGACATTAACATCAGTTGATGTTTTCAATGATCTGTTACATTTTTATATTTTCAACAAAAGTAGTTAATCTTTCAATGCTTTTTGTAAAATAATATGTGCAGCAATATTAAAGCAGTTTCATTGCTCCTTTACCTTTATACTTAATCATTACCATTTAGTATTGCTTTAGGTTGCATTTGGTTGCACCAAATATCATGAAATTTTGTTAGATTTCATTATTAATTTGTCTAATTTGGTCCAGAATATCAAGAATTGGTGCAACCAAGCGGAACCTTGATTAAAAATCTAGTAAGTTGCATATAGCTTACGCCTCACGCTTCAGAGGGTGAACGCTACTACGCTATTCACTATTTAAAACACTGTTGGAAATTGATTATTTAACCAATATTAGTTAAAGACCAAAGAAAAGACCATGACGGCAACTTGTTTTACAAAAGTTGAAGAGTAATGGATGCCAACTAAAATTAATTGCTACCAATCACTCGGATCATCATCATCATCTAGGCCTTATGCCAACTATTTGGAGTCTGCAACAAGAATCCTAGCATTCCACTCTATCGAGGATCATATCCTCAATTAAACCATAGGACATCAAATCTTTTCTTGCTACATCCATTGGACCTTCCCTTTGCCCTTTCAGAACTATTAACTTGAACCAACTCACTCTTAACCAGTGTTGTTCTTGGTCTCCATTGCACATGGCCAAACCGTCTAATTTTCTTCCCTCACCTTATTACCTAGTAGTACTATTTGTAAGTTCCCTCAAATGCATGCATTTCTAAGTCTATCCTTTCACCTCTTCCCACTTATTCATCTCAATTATCAACATCCTCATTTCAACCATGCTCACCATATGAACATGCTGTACCTTAACTGCCCAACATTCTATCCCATAAAGCATGGCTGGTCTTATAGTTATCCTATAAAATTTCACATTCAATTTGTTTGGTATGCAAAGACCACATAAAACCCCAAAGGCACATCTTCATCTCATCCACCCAAGCTTTAATTTTATGAGCAACATCCTTCTCAATCTATCTGCTCTCATGAGTTATCGATCCAAAATATCGAAAAATAATCACTACAATAAAGATAAACATGTTCTAAAAGATGCTCCACTCCATTCATTATGAGGGACTACTGTCAAATCTGATTATTTCAAGTCCATCTAGAAATACATGGGATTGTAATCAGGAGTTGGTTGTCATTATGAACTGTTAAACAGCTACATTGTGCTAATCTTGAAGGCCTACAAGAAGCTACAATGAGAAGAAGAAAGGAGGAGGAGAAAGATGGAAGAGAGAAACAATGAGAGTGAAAGAGAGCAAGAACATGAGATGCTTAGGGTTTATTGAAACCCCAGCCCTCTACTCTTATTTATAATAGTAAAAACATGAATAGGGCATGTAGACCTCATTGCATGGACTTGGGCTAAATGGGCCTTATTCAACTATCAACCTTTCAACACTCCCCCTCAAGCCAGATCATCCTAATAGGCCCAGCTAGAAACAAGTAATCAAACCTAACAAAGAAAGAAATTCTTCTTTAACATGAACTAAAATCCCACCATCCCCAACTTGGTCCGTCCATCTTTACCGAACTGATTCATAACAGTTCTAACTAAATGGGTGTTTCCAATTCTCAAGGCTAATAGGAGGCGTCACCAAAATTTAGATAATTGTAGCAAATATACAATGAAATCTAGCACTTGTCAATAGGGATATGGGGAAAGAAGAAAGACAAGATGTGACAAAGTATTGAAAAGATAACGGACAAAGATTCTTGTTGGAATTGATAGATTTATCAAACATGTGATCTGTTTATTATAGAGGAATCTACCACTTAGAGGAGAAATTTCGTTGAAAATAGACAGGGGCAAGAAATAAAAACAATGACGAAAAAGACATTGGTATGAAGAAGAATGGAAATGGAGAGAGATCTCCATGAGAGCACAAGCAGACTTCAACAAAATCTGAAAGTTAGCATAACATAAGGAAGAACTCCACCATCAGAACCCTAGCAAATGTACAGTTCACTGAGTCACTAGATTCCATAGATGTTGAGCCCAAGGCTCAGTGATCTAACATCCAAACAATGGAGCGCACCATGGATGGTGGCAGAGGCCCCATGAATCAACCTACTTGCAACAATGCCTTAACAGGTAGTCGAGAAAAGAAAAAAATAAATAAATAATGTAGAGTCTACATTTGCCAGAATATAAGCCAAGGATCAAACAGTTGAGATCTTTCCATTGAGATCTTTCCATACAGGATATCAGAGAATCACCCACAATGGTAATGCCACTAAATTTTCCATTTGAATTCCCAAAACCGTGGGCCCCACATCAACAGAATCATGCACCCTAGCTAAATCATGACAAACAACCTCATGCAAAACTCCATTCTTCTTTTATTTCCCCATTTCACATCCTTAAAATTCAAAAACGAAATGCTAAATACTATCAATTCATTCTCATATATAGATATTGTAATATAGAGCAATGATCCAGTATGAATTCTTCTTGCCTTTTCTCTGTGGGGCCAGGTGGACCGAAGCACGATCATGGGAGAACATTTGATAGGAGGGCCCACCTTGGATTGCTCATAACTTGGTATTACCCTGATTGTTTATCAAAGACATCCAATTACAGATCATTTTTACTCTCCACATCCATTTCACATCCCCTTAATCAGACACCATTGATCACCCCATCATGGTGATTTTAGGGCACTTGCAGACCAAGATGGACTCCATTACAGACCATAACTGGGACCCACAAAGGAATTTTTCTACTGAATTATTGCAGTCGTCAAATAATGAAGTTGGATTACATTTCTCCCTTTCTTACCACTGCAACAAACACCTGGCCTTCATGGCCCAAGTACAATGTGTCAGACAATGCTCGACTCAAATTACCATCATTTTCCATTTGGGTGGGCCCCAAATTTCAGTAATCGAAACCACTGATCAGGTGGGCCACATTGTGGGTGTGAGCAAGACAGAAAATCTCGTCCAGCACACGATTTCCAACCATTCAATTGCCAACTTATTTTCTCGTTGTATACAGACTGTTGGGTGTATTTTCTTTCCGATCATCCATTTGCCAGCTGATTATAGAGTGGCTAGGATCATCTGAAATGTGGGAATTTCTTGCTGAATTGAAGGTGGGTCCCACAGAAATGCCGGTACTAAGGATTGTACATTTCATCCAAAAAAAAAAAGATCCAACAAACAGAATGGAACGTTAGAATTCAGAAGCCTGACCTGCCATCTCATACGCCTGCTGTTGGCGACCTCAGACTGCCTTCCCCGATCAGGCCTGAAGCACCATCCACATTATCATTCCACTCAACTTCCTTCCCCCTCTTTCCTCAGCAATACCCAAAAAGACCCAAAACCGAATTGCTGGAATTCTCTACACCAGCGGCGAATTGCATGGCTCGGGTCTAGAGACGAATAGGATGGCTGTCGGGTAGTTCTTTGGACGTGGGGCCCACATGGGACGGCATGGATGGTGATGATGATGGTGATGATGGTGGGGTTCGGGAGAATTTGGTGGTGAGGGTTACAAGAGAGGAGGTGACGGACTACCATTTGGAGTGGCATTCAGGTCTACGTCACCATTGAAGTATGTGGCCCAATCAAACTGCAGCAAGCAGAATTTTCTAAGGATTGGATTCCTTGCTGCAAAGGAGATGAATCTCCTTTGCAGATTTTCTATTTGATTAGTCAATGTCATCGTTGTATTAGAATTTTCTAAGGATTGGATTCCTTGCTGCAAAGGAGATGAATCTCCTTTGCAGATTTTCTATTTAATTAGTCAATGTCATCGTTGTATTAGAATTTTCTAAGGATTGGATTCCTTGCTGCAAAGGAGATGAATATCCTAGCAGATTTTCTATTTGATTAGTCAATGTCATCGTTGTATTAAATACAGTTTGACAATGATGTGGTCAGTTACATTACAGAGAAATTTAGGACCGTGGACCCACCTGTTTTTTTTTTTTTTTTATGAAAGAAGACAAACCTTCGGTTGCAACTTACACCTGCGCGTACGGACAGCGAATTTGAGGACGAAAATACCCCTCCCTTTCGA
The DNA here is from genome assembly GCA_021015155.1 of Magnolia officinalis. Classification (NCBI taxonomy): domain Eukaryota; kingdom Viridiplantae; phylum Streptophyta; class Magnoliopsida; order Magnoliales; family Magnoliaceae; genus Magnolia; species Magnolia officinalis. The sequence goes on from JAJHSJ010000014.1 coordinate 61,284,618, forward strand.
AGACGAGCGCTGACACTCCTCCGGCCAAAGAGTTGTACGAACGGCTCAAAAGAGATCAAAGCTACATAGCCCCACACAAGTATGTATTTATTATATCCACAACGTTCATCCATATTTAGTAATCATTTCGGAGCATTATCCAAAAAAAAAAATCATATCCAGATCAAATGGACCACACCACAAACAGTAGCGGAAAACTGATTTTCACCGTTAAAAATTTTGTAGGGCCCACCACTTGATAGTTAGATCTATCTTATTTTACGTCTCAAGCTTAATATGAGCTCACCAAATCAATGGACGGTTTGGATATAACACAGACATCATGATGGGACCCACAAAAGGCGGTGGGATTACAACAGTAAAAAAAAAAAAAATCTATAGCTACGGATTATAACCGTTGCCTACAAAATCGGAAAGGCAAATTAGAAAATGGCGGGGCAAACTAGAAAACGGCGGGAAAAAAACAGCGGGGCAAACTAGAAAATCGGCGAGGCAAACTAGAAAATTGACGGGGCAAGCATGAAAATCGGCGGGGCAAGCATGAAAATCGGCGGGGCAAACTTGAAAATCGACGGGGCAAACTAGAAAATTGGCAGGGCAAGCATGAAAAACGGCGTGGCAAACTAGAAAATCGGCGGGGCAAGCATGAAAATCGGCAGGGCAAACTAGAAAATCGGTGGGGCAAGCATGAAAAACGGCAGGGCAAACTAGAAAATCGGCGGGGCAAGCATGAAAAATGGCGGGGCAAACTAGAAAATTGGCGGGGCAAGCATGAAAAACGGCAGGGCAAACTAGAAAATCAGCGGGGCAAGCATGAAAATCGGCGGGGCAAATTAGAAAATCGGCAGGGCAAGCATGAAATCAGCGGGGGAAAAAAAATTTCATGTAACGTCGATATATCGACAATATGTCGATATATCTATACTTGATTTTGTCGATATATCGACATATGGTCGATAATATCGAATTAAGTCCTCATTTGTCCAGCGACTTAACCAAAAAAATCCATGTAACGTCGATATATCGACAATATGTCAATATATCGATACTTGATTTTGTCGATATATCGACATATGGTCGATAATATTGAATTAAGTCCTCATTTGTCCAGCGACTTAACTAAAAAATTCCATGTAACGTCGATATATCGACAATATGTCAATATATCGATGATTTATTTTGTCGATATATCTACATATTGTCGATATATCGATGCAGTCTGTGTTGTTTTTTTTTTTTTTTCTTTTTTTTTTTTATATATGTTGTATTGCTTTTGTGGGTCCCATCATGATGTCTGTGTTATATCCAAACCGTCCATCTATTTGGCGAGCTCATATTAAGGCTTGAGACGAAAAATAAGATAGATCTAACTATCAAGTGGACCACACAGTAAAATACAGTGGGGAATTGAACGTCTACCATTGAAACCCTTTTAGGGGTTACAGAATTTTTGGATCATTATGAAATTTGTTTTTCTTCTTCATCCAGGTCTTTGTGACCCTATGAATGAACTTATACGGGGAGGATTTCTCACAAACAACACTGTGGGCCCCCAAAAAGTTTTTAATGGTCGATGCTCATTCAACACTGTTTCCTGTAATGTGGTAAACTTGAGATTTGCATATTCCTCATTTGTTGTGTCATACCATAAAATGATGTGGAAAAATATATGGACGGCATGGATGAAAAGCATACATCATGGTGGGGCTCACAGACCACCGAACATCCACCATTGCGTGGTGGGGAGTACCCAATCCGTTTTGTGAAAGGAGGGGTATTTTCGTTCAAAAATTCTGTCTCCGCACGTGTGGAGGTCTAATTTGCAAAGGTCTAATTTGCAAAAGAAGGTTTGTCTTCTTTCATAAGACCAGCTGGATAAAAGGTGGGGTCCACAGTCCTAAATTTCCCTACATTACATCAGAGAAGAAGCTGTCGCCTTTTAAGTGCATGTGAGAGTTTGATAATGATGTGGCCAATTACATTACCACAGCACTAGCCATGCTATTTTCTCTGTGCCTGGGGCTGTTTGGGGACCATAGATATGTCCTTGGTAAATCTGCTCCGTCCTTCTGTTTTGAAAGACCTCAATAGTATAGGATTTTAAAAATCAGACATCTAGAACTCATGGGGGCCATATCACACGAAACAGTGGGGATTGAACGCTTGTCGTTGACAGAAGTTTTGTATCATGATGATATTTGTTCCTGGAGTTTATCTGATGTTAATAATTCTATGAACGGTTTGGATGGCATATAAACATCATGGTTAGCTCAGAAAAGTTTCAACGATGGACGTTGTTGTTCCCACTATTTTTTCTGGTGTGGCCCACCTGAGTTTGAAACAAATCAGATGGACGGAGTGGATTTGTCACAGACATCTCCATGGACCCCACACAGCCAAGGGCACAGATCAATCCGCTCTCCCTATTGCCATGCTTAAAATACTCGGCCTAAATGAACCCAAGTCAGGGCTGAATCGGCCTGACTCGCCCATTCAGCTAGGGTGACTCGGGGGTGAGTTGTGGCATTGAACTTGATAAGGTCTTCCTGAGTCTGAGTTGACTCAGACGAGTCATCTTAAAACCATGGCCTCTGCTCAGCCCAAAACAAACCAGGCCAAAAGGCCCAACCGACCCTTTTGGCCTACTGACAGCCTTAGGTTAAAATTCATTTAATCAAATGAAATTATGCATCCAAAATCTCTAATGGCTTGATTGGGAGTGTGGATTTAGAACCCCTGGGTTTGAAATCCTATTATTGTGTTTGGCACCTTGTATTCATAATCAACTTTAATCCAAAAGTAGATATGTATAATATATTTACAGTGATCTGTATTTAATTACTAAATCAACTTTAATATTTCTAATTAGTGAACGTATGTAAATGTTTGACACAATTGTTGTAATAAACCTATTGAAATATACATTTTTATCCAAAAATGATGAAATTCCAAGTCTCAAATGCACCACAAGCACAAGATCACATCCAAGTGACTAACCAATGATTTTTAACCGTTGATTTACATAAACAATGTTTGGAAGGCGTTGATCACGGTATTAAAGTAATTATAGTGATGCAATTGATAATCTAAATATTTTGGGATATCAGTAGTAGGCCATGTGTCCAATAAATTAATAGCTTAATGACACACATGTTACACATGCAACTATTAAAAAGATTTTAGATATAATCCAACCCTTTACCTATGATTTCAAACCCCCTGTTGAATGGTGCCAAACAATATGGGAATTTGAAACCCCCTCAAATCCCTCTAAATCCATGGTTCCAAATTTTCTATGGGCTTGGTGGGCCCACCTGGATCACAGTACCTTCCCAAAGACATGCCAAGGTATCCTGACCATCGCTATTAATTGAATGCATGAAAGTGTGATACCATTTGGCATTCTTTCAAGCTCAAAATAAACTAGAGTAAGCAACAATGAGCAAAAATCCAAGCGGTAATCAGATGATTAACTGCTTAAATGCACCTTTATCCATAATACATTGTTGTCGAACCGAGACTTGTATTTTTCATTAGCTGATTCTGCACTTATTTTTCATGTGGTCGACGGCAAAGAAACTTGCCATAGTCAATAAGAATCCGACAGATTGATTTTGGCCGACTACGATCTTGAAAGAGATGATGAATTGATTTCATTGAGAATTGTGGTTAGCCAAAATAGACATTGGCTATGAAAGAGATCGGCATTTGGTCACATCAATTGATTATTACTATCTTAATGTCGATTAGTCTTAATTGACTTTTCATTTCCTAAGGTTTAATGAGATTTTTACATGCTTAAATGCTCATTTATCAATGACACATACATTATCGTGATTACGGCATGCAACATGTCATGATACTGAGGCCGCAGCTTTTAATTAGCTGAAACCGACTTTGGATATTTGATTTGATTTCATGTTAGGATGGTTACCTTCTAAAGTGTGATTAGTTTGATGGTTAGGGGTTTAATTAAAACTTTTCTTTTATCACTAAACACTAGTAAAATGGATTGATGTCCATGTTGGGCTGTTAATGGGCCAGGCTAGCCCATTAAGCATTCAGGCCTGTCCTGCCTTGGGCTGGGCTGAGCTAGAGTATTAAGCTCAAAATAAACTAGAGTAAGCAATAATGAACAAAAATCCAAGCAGTAATCAGATGATTAACTGCTTAAATACACCTTTATCCATAATACATTGTTGTCGAACCGAGACTTATATTTTTCATTAGCTGATTCTGCACTTATTTTTCATGTGGTCCACGGCAAAGAAACTTGCCATAGTCAATAAGAATCTGACAGATTGATTTTGGCTGACTACGATCTTGAAAGAGATGATGAATTGATTTCATTGAGAACTGTGGTTAGCCAAAATAGACATTGGCTATGAAAGAGATCGGTATTTGGTCACATCAATTGATTATTACTATCTTAATGTCAATTAGTCTTAATTGTCTTTTCATTTCCTAAGGTTTAATGAGATTTTGACATGCTTAAATACTCATTTATCAATGACACATACATTACCGTGATTACAGCATGCAACATGTCATGATACTGAGGCCGCGGCTTTTAATTAGCTGAAACTGACGTTGGATATTTGATTTGATTTCATGTTAGGATGGTTACCTTCTAAAGTGTGATTAGTTTGATGGTTAGGGGTTTAATTAAAACTTTTCTTTTATCACTAAACACTAGTAAAATGGATTGATGTCCATGTTGGGCTGTTAATGGGCCAGGCTAGCCCATTAAGCATTCAGGCCTGTCCTGCCTTGGGCTGGGCTTGAGCTAGAGTATTAAGCCCAAGGGCCAAGCTCAGGCTCATTTCCCAATCAGGTTGGGTTTTAACAGTTTACAATAGTTATTACTCATGTTACTCCTAGATTAAGTCCATCTCAGCCATTAGAGGGTGTTTGGCGCATGAAATTAGATAGGATTAAGTGTGATGTAATTGATTTTTTGTAATGATGACATGGTGTCAGAGTTTGTCTGCAGATCATATGGTTTAGTAGATAGTGGATGTTATGTTTGGATAGTAAATCTTGAAATGTTAAATTTTATGATTTATTTAAAATCATGTTGGATTTATATGTGGAATTAGCAAAATCTATTATCTACCAAGTGCACTGTTTGAAAATATAGCAGACTTTCTTATCGTGTTGACTTCAACAAGTTATGTGGACCTTACTGTTATGTATGTGTTATATCCACACCGTCCATCCATTTAGGGAGATCATTTTATGGCATGGACCAAAAAATTGAAGAAGATCAAACCCAAGAAGTATATATATCTCTCTCTCAATCTCAATTAGACTAACCGCGAGGCCCGGGCTCGGACCATTGTACATCTTATGCCGAGCTCAAGACTATGTTGAACAATACGCCTGGGTTTTCATATGGCTAGGCCCAACCCTAACCTGGTCCATTGACACCCTATGTGCTGGTAAAGGAAAGAAAATTAATAAAAATCTTTTACAGGAACTAGTGATCCAAGCCGTTGATCTTTTGGGCCTCACATTTCATACACTACATTGTATATCATGGATGAGACAATCATAACCACTTAGCCTACGGATAGTTGAAAAAGAAAAATACAATAAGGGTCCACAAACAACTGAGAATATAAAAGTGGGACATGAATCTAACATCCAAGAAGTTCATCAAGGGCCCACCTTGTCGATCACACCCCATATGCTAGGTTGGTCCACAGGGTCTGTTAGAAGGTTGCAAACGCGATGTTTGTAAGAAATTCACCCATCCATCAATTTTTTGAGATCATTTTAGGATATAAGGACAAAAATGAGCGGGATCCAATACTCAAGTGGTCCACAGACGTGAGGATTGCACTTCCACAGTTGAAATATTTGTGGGGCCACAGACGTTTTGAATCGGGCAAATATTTGTGCTTTCAGTTCATCCCAGTAGGAATGACGTTATGAACGGTATGAATGGCTGGTAAACATCACTGTCAACCCCAAGGAGGTTTCAACGGTAGGAATTTCTCTACCCACCTTTTATTTTAGTGCAGCCCACTTAAGCCTTGGATCCTACTCACTTTCCACATCGACTCTTAAAATAAGCTAAAAAAACGGATGAACGGGGTGAATTTCTCACAAACACCAAGGTAGGCCATAACTAAGTTTCTAGCGCAGGAACTTTGCCTGATTTGGTGTGCCGATGACTTACTAGACTGAATTTTGGGTGGGCCACATTCAACATTGATTTATTTGATACTCTGGCAGCGTGCAATGCTCCATCTATACACATGCACTTAGAAATATGTGTTTGTGGCATACATGTACCTCAAAACCCAACCTTGGCCCCGAAATTAGATTGGTTAGATGATCGTGAGTCATGGCCTTTGATCAATAAGTATTTATTTATTTAATTTAGACCATTGGCTAATAGATGTTTAACTATTAATAGATGTCCACCAATTATCTAGTTAGAATGTTTTGTTTAGCGTAATTTTTATAGTGGGGTCCACTGTTTGAACGGTTTAATTTTTGCTACATGTATGTCACATGTACATTTTCTATGTGCATGTGTATGAAGCATCATGCTATGCCAGACTATCATAGCCTTTTCTGCATCAGGTTAACCTTGTCTTATGGCGCACTCCTCACGTGTGAAGCGTTGTGGCGGTGGAGACAACCCTAGTCTCTCTCTAACTTCCTCTCTCTTGTGAATGTGTTCATATGTAAGTAAGTACGGCCACCTAGATGAGGTGAAGCATATTTCCTTGAGTTCTGGAGAATGCACTCTCACGTCACGAAGTCTGTATAAAAATGATCATTGGTAGAAAGATATTTTGATTATTTCATTTTTGTGTATTTCTTAGTATTGGATTTCTCACACGGGTGGGAGAGAGGTAACCTTTGTATTTCAATTTCTCTTGTTTCTATTAAAAAAGAAAGTTTTGTGTTGTTATTCAATGAATTGAGCATATTGTACAATTATGTAAATCATTATGCTTCTTATTTCTCATTTTAATTTGGCTCCTTTTATTTTTGTTTGGCTCTTTTCTTTTGTGTTTTGGCTTCCCTTATATTGATCACATAAATGTGTTTTTTTTTTTTTTTTTTTTTTACAATAATTGGTATCAGAGCGAAATGTTAAGAAACCTTTTAGTACAAGATCTGTATTGGTATTTGTTTTGCAATTGTATTTTAAATTACTAGATTGAGTTCTCCCAAATTTGAGGCGTTGAAGTTCAACGTATCCAATTACGTATTGTGGAAACTGAAGATGAATGTGGTATTGGTGAAGGAAGGATGTGCAATTACAATTCAATGAAGAAAAATGAAGCCCGTAGAGATGAAAGACGAAGTATTTAAGGAGAAAAATCAATTGGCCATGACATACCTTCTTCTTTCTTTAGATAATTCGGTTTTGTTTAACATATCTGATCAAACTATTACAAAAGGTTTATGAGATAAATTACAAAACCTATATAAAAAGAAATCAATGTCGAACAAGATTTTTATCCGATGACAATTGTACAACTTGAAGATAAAAAAAAGCTCCTCTTTGTAAGAATACTTTAATAGTTTAACACCCTAATTAGCAGATTTATGGTAGTTGATGTGAAAATTGACGATGAAAAAAAGGTCGGCTCTATTCAATGCCCGATTCATGAGACGGTTTGATTATGGATCTCAGCAATGGTCTAGATCTCATTATGAAGTGAATTGTGTCGACGTTGCTTACTAAATAGTCTCACAGAAAAACGAATGAAAAATCTGTTGGTGGTGTTATGATGGTTACTTATAAGAGTACTGGTATGAGAGATTAGACGAGATTTAAGTCGAAAGGGCGAGTATTGGAATTGCCGATAAAATGTCTACCTGCGCAAAAAATGTAAATTAAATAAAGCAAATTAAAAAAATTACAAACCTGATTCATGTGATCAAACATCATATTCAAAGGGTTCCTAAGGAAATCAAGTCGAGAAAAATAATTCATCTGAAGATAGAGGGAGTGTTATTTGCAATGATTCCAAGAAAGAATTTGAGACATCAATAGATCTTAGATCCGAGCACTTCGTTCCACATGACTCCACGTATAGATTTTTGCTACACATATCAATCACGTGATGCTAGTACAGTTTATATGGGTGATGATAGCACATGTAAAATTATGAGGATTGAAGATGTCAGAATTACTGTGTTTAATGGTATCACACATACAATTTCCGGTGTGCGGTATGTACTAAACCTGCAGAAGAGTCTTTTGTCATTGAAAAAGTTCGATAAAGATAATTATCAAATTTCTAGTGAAAAAAGTCGATTGAAGATTATTAAAGAGTCAACTGAGGATTACCTATTTGAAATTCATAGAGATAATTTTTTCTCATTCACTACCAAAAGTTATGATGTTCTAAATCTAATTCATTATGATACTGGGGAAGTTCCAGTCAAATCTTCGGAAGGTTCAAAGTACTTATTTATTTTATTAACAATTTTTTCAAATAAATATAGATTTACATATTAGAAAGGAAAAAATGAAGTTTTTACTTGTCTTACCAAATTTAAAGCATTTGTTGAAAATCAAAAGAGAAAAAAATTAAGTGTTTGAAAATTGATAATGGAGAAGAATATATCTCGAAAGAATTTATGGATTTTTGTAGTAAGTGTGATATTAAGAGGCATTACACGGTCCATAGTACTCTACATCAAAACAGAGTTACAAAACGTATGAACCGTATGCTTATATGTCATGCTTAAAGTATGCTAAGTTTAGTTAGACTTGGGCAAAATTGTTGGACGAAAATTTTTAATATGGCTTATTGTTTATTAAATCACTATCCTTCAACTGCACTAGATCATAAAAGTCTCAAAGAAGTATGGTCTGAAAATCTTGTTAATTATTCGTTCCTTCGTTCTTTTGACTGTGACGCTTATGTATGGATTCTTAAAGAGTACATGACTAAACTGAATACGAGGTCCAAAAAATGTATTTTTCTTAGCTATACGGATGAAATAAATAGGTACAAATTGTGGGATCGTACTACTCACAAGTTAATGATTAGCTGAGATGTGATTTTTAATAAAGATTAATTGTAAAAAGATATACAATTGTCGAGCTCAGAGTCATGAGAGATTATTGAATTAGAATATTCGAACAATATTCAAAATTAACATATTAATTTAGAATATTAATAAGTTGATCGTATTGTTAAAGATAAAGCTAATAAAGAGCATGTATATGAGATACCGGGTGTTGAAACTCAAAGTGATCAACATCAATCGAAAAGAGCTACAAAACCTTTTGTTTAGCTTGAGAATTATGTTGTGGCTTATGCTTGTATGATAGAAGAATGCAAGCCTTATTCATATCGAGAGGTAAGTGAATCTCTTGATGCTAGCTATTGAAGAGTGTTTATAGAGGAGGAGATTGAAGCTCTGCATAAGAACGAGACTTGAAAATTAGTTGAATTATCCAAAGACAAAAGGCTATTGGTTGCATATAGTTTTACAAGTTGAAAATAAATAATAAAGAGAATGTTAAAATGTTTTTTTTTTTTTTAAACCTGATTAGTAGTAAAATGACATACTCAGAAATCAAATATTGACTTTAATAAAATTTTCTCTCTAATTATTTAATTATCTGTTTGAATTGTATCGAGTATAGTAATGGTACTTGACTTAGAGCTAGAAAAGTTGGATGTAAGAACTGTTTTTTTGTACTGAAATCTTGATGAAGAAATTGATATAACTCAATCTGAATGTTTTATTAAAGAAAATAAGAAAATCTAGTTTGTCAGTTGAACAAATCACTTTATGATTTAAAATAAGCGCTAAGGTGTTCGTATAAGTGGTTTGATTCCTTCGTTGTGAGCTTAGGATTCTAAAGATGTGAGGCAGACCATTGTGTCTATGTTTGTAACTATAGTAATGGTAGCTTTATTATCTTATTATTGTATGTCAATGACATACTGATTGCAGGTAGTAGTAGAGATACTATTGCAACATTAAAAGCTTATTAGCCAATGAATTTAATATGAAGGACTTGGGCGATGTTAATCAGATTCTTATGATGATTGTGCTTAGAAACAAGAAGAATAGGAAAGTCTAAATGAAACAGAAGGGTTATGTTGAAAAAGTTATGCCGCTTCAACATGTAGAGTTCTAACCCAATCAGTACTCCATTCTTTGTTAGTTGCACGTTATTTTCATATCAATGTCCTAACACAGAAGCGAAGAACATAGATATGTCTTGAGTACTATATTCATCAGTGATAGGGAGCCTTATGTTTGCCATTGTGTGCATCGGACCAAACATTACGCAAATAGTGAGAACGGTTAGTAAATACATAATAATCATTGGACTGTTGTGAGGTAGATCCTTTGTTACTTAAAGAGTACTTTTAAAGCAGCTATTTGTTATAGCGGCTAAAACTTAGATTTACTTGGGTTTGTGAATGCAGATTATGTAAGGGTTGAGGTGGAAAGATAGAGAATTAATCACTTAAAGATAGGCTTACAATGCATTATGATCGATGTATCTATTTTTAAGGCGATATTCGCACGCTACTGGTGATTAAACCGGGTTGTAAGAGGGTTACAACAAATCCGCCTCCAGGATACAATAAGCTCTTCTCCAATACTGGAGAAATGTGGACTTTGGCATGCAAAACTGAAAAACCGCACCCCAAACACACTTTTACAGCTTACATCCCCAACTTCTATGATATTATAACTTACCCCCTGAAAACCGTTTGCAATTTACTGCATGAAAAACTATTTGCAGTTTAGTGCTTGAAAATTGCAACTTTTAAAAAAAAATATCCAAAAGCGAAAATGGAGAAGAAGAAGAAGATGGAGAGGAGATTGTTGAAATTGTTATATTTGAATTGACCCAAAGATGGGTTCATATAGAGTCACAAGAGATGCTTTAAGATTCTCTTCATGGAAAGACATCTTCTTCCATGGTGTCTTTTCAAGAATGGCATCCCTCCATCGTTAATTGCATCTTTTCATCACAATTTCAAATTCAAGTGATGCTCCATTTACTAAGAGGCACCACCATTCACAAAATGAATGATCACTAACAATCATCAAAAGCCACAACCATTTTCTTAAATTTTCTTTTATATAAAATTTTTTTTCTTATTTTGAAAAAACCTAACAGGTTATGTACAAGATCGTGATAAAAGAATATCAATTATAAGTTATGTTTTCTCTCTGGCTAGCGGTGCAGTTAGTTGTATGTCAAGACTACAGTCAGTAATGACCTTGTCTATAATAGAAGAAGAGTACATATCAACTACATAAGCATGCTTGGAAACTATTTGGTTGAAAAAGTTGTTAGAATAGTTGAAGTTCAAGCAAAAAGTTATGATTCCAGAGCTTCCGTGCATTCATCTGAGCCATACAGAAGAATTAGAACAAAGAAATAACCAACGTATAGAAATTCGCCATTAACACTCCATCAATTACGTCAAACACCACCACCATTTAATCATCACAAAACTTAGTTATAGAGTTTAAATGATCACTTTGGACCCACTTGAACACCATATGATTTTTAAATACAAGTTAGAAGTTGAGGCAATGTAAGAAAGTTGAAAAACCGATTTCATCTATTTCACAACACCTGTTGCCATGTCTCCTTATACAATCCAAACTCTTGAAACTGTAACACCCCAAAATCTGACACTTGAGTATCAGTGACTTGGATCCTGAATTCGAGGGTATTTGCTATAAAATAAAAGAATGCTTCTTCATAACATGTATTTTTTTTGTTTGAATTGCTCTTTACATTCGCATGATATATATCATATAAAAATAAAAATAAATTAAGCTTTATAAATAAAATTCTAATTATCATAAAAGTTAATTAAATTGTCCACTGCTGGAATTTTATTACAAATTAGTAAAACTAAAAGTTCTACTTAAACATAATTAAACTCCAAGAGTTCCATCGTGCTCATGTAAGACTTTTCATCCCCACATCCTCAATATACTCCATAGGCATATATGTAAGTTCTAGTTATGCATCGTTTGGTATTTTAGAATACCAAAAGGGTGAGTTGCCAACTCAGTGAAAACTCTCCCTATACAAGATTACACATTCATCATTATAGTCCAGAATAACTTATAAATATAAACAAAGCAAATACAATATTCATTGTACAATTCGAATCTTGATCAAGGCATGAATGCAAATCAACCTAGAGATGCTTATTCAACTAGAACATGTGAGTAAAACCCACGATGCAAGTGAACTCCGTAAGATAACCTAAAATCAACAAAGGAATTCCGGCGTCATCTGAAAATTACAATACAAATGAACTCCGATGATAACAAAAAAATTAACAAGTAAACTTTAGTTAAATCGGAACTTAGATGATCATGGTCTTACAACTTAAGGTTGCAGAAAGACTACTTTTACTCCTAAGGTATTGTAGCGAGAGTCACTAGGCAATAGCTATGTAAAACTAGGCCAAGTTATGGCAGGAAAAATAAAAGGAAAGATAAATAAAAGATAAGTTGATGTGTTTGATGTAGGGCATCGATCTCATCTTCGATTGTTTCTTTTATATATCGATGAAACCCTCGCTGGGGGTTTCCTTGTTGCTTCTAAATCTTTCGTGCTCATGTTGTTGTTCTGGATATGTGAATACATTTGATTGCTTTAGAACTGATGACTTGGATTAGGAAAAGGACTCTAGTTAAATTCGAACTCTCTAGCTTTTCGAGTCGTGATTTGTTGTGGGATGTCGATAGTCTACTAGTGACTATGCCTAAATATGTCAAGATTCTTCTGACCAAAACAACCGAGCTAATTAAAAGCTAGATCCAGACCAATCCCAGGCACTTATTGTCTTTTCTAGTGATGGTCCACTATGCCAGAGGTTACCATGAGGCGTCAGATAGTCTAGATAAGGCCTCATCTAACATTTTTACCATTCATTGTGGGATGCTTTAGAATGTTAGATAGGGTAGAGGACAAGATCTATCATATCTTGACCACCTAAATTCTTGATCTTGATCAAAGTTTGACCTTGGGGTATTTGTCTCAGTCTCTTCTTATCTCCTCGTTGTTAGGTTGATTGGATCTATTTGTTATATTGTCATCGGAAAACTTGCCTTCTCATCTAGCTTTCCCATCCTTTGTTCCAATCAATGGATGGTTTGGGATTAGCCGAAGATAATCTGTCTCCCAACTTAGGTTTAGACCCAGACCGACCAAGTTGGCTTGGAAATGGGTATAATCCTCTGATGTTTAACACATTCCCGATCACTATTGCTTCTTTGAATGTATTTGAGTAGATACCCTGTTTTGGAAGGATTGTGAGAGACGATCCCACCAAGAACATCATTACTAGATTCATGATATACCCATTCTTTGGTAGGTCTTTTATAGACGTGTCTACTATGTTGCTTCATAAATGGATACGTTGATCATGGCTATGTGACATGTGATGATATACCATTTCAAAAGCATGCATAACGGGTTATATCGTCTTATTAATAACATAATGCGTAACATCGGAGGAAAATTGAATGAAGATTTCTTCATGTGCGAATACAATTCCCATGTATGCTTAGCGCGTAATGCCTCGACATGACAATTTCTCATTAAGCCAGGTCAAGACACACAAAAATGAGTGTAAACAGAACCATAACTATGTATCGGAGATCATGATTGTTGCTTATCAAGGTTATTAATAATACATAAATTTGATTAACTAAAATGAGATAAACTCATTTTTAAGTGAGCCAAAATAGGGTGCAAGTAGGTGTTCCATTTTTAAAAAATAGAAAATAAAATAGAGAAGCTAAAACATAAGAAAAGAAGAAAAATCCATTGTTAGGCCAGTATAAGTGAGAGCTAAGTATCCTGTCCAACTAGACTACGGTGGATCAATTTACACAAGTATCTCATTGATAATATAACCACATGAACTTTACATTGGTGGCCAACAAATGGGTGAAAAGCCAAATGCAGCAAGGCTGCAAGGGTTTGCAATCTTAAGGTTGAAAATTGGCAATGGGCCAGGTGGCCCACCCGGCATGATGAGCCGTAATGTAACCGTTTATCCATTTTTTTCATATTATTTTATTGTATGAGCTAAAAAATAATTCAAGACTCAAGTGGGCCAGCACATTGACCTGGATGAAGGAATCATCTTCATCGAAAACTTATATGGCCCTTAATAAGTTTTTAGTAGTGATCGTTCAATCCACACTGGATCCGCCTCATTTTCCAACTCTTACTCTAAAATGATCTGAAAAAAATGGATGAACGGTGTGGATAAAACCATACATCACTGTGGCCCCACATTGCCCTTGCCTGGGGAAGCGGATTGGCTGGTGTACCACACACCACCAATCTATCGGACGCGGATTTCCTGCGAAAGGCTTTCGCAGGAAGTTCCTGCGCAGGGATGATGGGTGGGGCCACCACCATGTTTTTAGGAAATATACTCTGTTCATCCGTTTGGAGAGCTCATTTTAGGACAAGCCACCAAAAATGAGATGGATCCAAAACTCAATTGGGCCACACCAGAGGAAACAGTGAGGATTCACTGAGAACCGTTGAAACATTTTAATGACAATGAAAGCTTTTTTTTCAGGTTAACTTTTTGTATTTTCGTTTCATCTATGTGGTAATGACCTTATAAACGGTTTGGATGGTAGATAAACATCAAGGTGGATCTCAGTAAAGTTTCAACGGTAGGTATTTCTTTTCCCAATTTTCCCTCTGGTGTGGCCCAATTGAGTTTTGGATCCACATCATTTTTTGTGGCTTGTGCTAAAATGAGCTCTCCAAACGGATGAACGGAGTATATTTCCTACAAACATGGTGGTGGGCCCCACCCATCATCCTTGCGCAGGAACTTCCTGCGAAAGGCTTTCGCAGGAAATCCGCGTCCCAATCTAGCTGTGTGGGTACGTGTCGTGCGAAGACGAGCGCGGAAACGGATTGGCTACTCCCCCTACACCAGCCCCGGAGCTGATGGTCGGTGCTCTGTGGGCCCCACCATGATGTATGTGTTTCATCCATTCTGTCCATCTATTTATCTAGATCCATTTATGGTAATAGACAAAAGATGAGATATATCCCAGTCTCAAGTGGACCACATTACAGGAAACAGTGTTGAATGAACTTTGACCATTAAAAACTTTTTGGGGGCATAAAAGTATTGGATCAAGTCGATATTTGTTTTTTTACCTTAATCTGTGTTTTTATGACCTAATAAACAAATTGGATGTCAAATAAACATTACAGTGGGCCTTAGGAGGATTTCAATGATGGATATCCAATCACTATTGTTTTTCTGTGGTGTGGTCTACCTGAGAGTTATATCCTTCTTATTTTTGTAACAGACTCCTAAAATGATATTTAAAAATGGATGAACGGAATGGATGAAACACATACATCATAGTGGGGCCCACAGAGCACCGACCATCAGCTCCGGGGCTGGTGTCAGGGGGAGTAGCCAATCCGTTTCCGACGAGCGCTGGCGCTCCTCGTCCTCGGAGTTGTACGAACGGTTCAAAGGAGATCAAAGTTACATGGGCACAACAATAATGTATTTATTATATCTACACCGTTCATCCATTTGAATAGATCATTCTTAGATTTTTCTCTCAAAAATGAGTAATTTCCAAAGCTCAAATGGACCACACCACAAATAGCAGTGGGATAATGACTCTCACCGTAAAAACATTCGTAGCGTCCACCGTAACATTTTATTTCCATCTGATCTGTTCATAACGTCCCACAGGCCTAGATGAGGAGGAAAAACAAATATCATATCAATCCCCCTGGTCCACTTACAACGAGCTCTTCAAGTGGATGGACGGTTTGTATATAGAACTTGGTGACGTCAACACACCAGCCACATCGGTGGTGTGTAGTACACCAGCCAATCCGCTTCCCCTGTCTGAACCGATTCCTTCAAAAGGATTCTCTCAATACCAAAATCAAGAAGCAGTCTCTCCGCCACTCTCTCTCAATGGATCTTTCTGAAGCTGCGAAGATCCTCTTCTCTAGGATCCAGACCATTGATCTAGAGAATGCGACCAAGATCATCTCTCTGTTTCTCATCCAGGGCCTCAACGACATGGAAATGATCCGCCTTGCCTTCGGACCTGAATCTGTCCTCAGCTCCCTAGCCCTCCAGGCCAAGCAAGACCTTGGCCTCTTCCCTCTTTCTTCCACCCTCCCTTCCCAACCCTTTCCACCGCCCCTCCCCCTTCCGTCGCCAGATATGATGGAAGGAGAGCGACCACATCAAGAAACCCCTCTTCTCGACGCATTAATGGAGAAGCTCAGGTCTTTATTTGTGAAGATTGGGAGATTGGAGTCTCAAACCAAATTTGTAGACGCCTCACCTTCCAAGACAAAGAAATCCAAATCGTTGGACAATATCCCAAACACCTCATCTGCAAAGGCGGATAAGATCCTATACCACATCTCTGACCGTGTATCCACACGCCGCCTAGTGGAGGACTCGGTAAAGAAATTCCCAATAATCGAATCCCGATGGACCATCTACAACGACTTCCGTGAGCTCGTAACCATCTTACCAGATGTCCAATCCATGGCCGCCAATGCTGAGAGGGAGCCAGTGAAATCAGAAGCCATGGAACTCTGGCTACGAAAGGTTGGAGATGTCGCCCACGATGCCATGGATGCTTTGGAGAAGCTGGAGGCTACACAGTTCAACTTTAAGTTTGCAGCTACTCTTTCCGCAGGCCATTCACCAATCAATTGGATCAGCCAGAGATTCAATGAGTTAGGGAAGGAATGCACCAGCCTCCTTCTTGAAAGGGGGGGAGATGGACCGAGAGAGCAATTTGAGGCCCCGGTTTTTCTCAAGACAAAGCCATCTTTGGAAAGGAGGGGATTCATGAAAGTAGAATTTCCAATATCGCCTCTTCTTGATTCAATCTTGAAGAATTTGAAGTCAGTAGCTAAAGAAGACCTCTCATCCTTGCCGGTCATTGATAAGGGCCTCCAGAAGATCTCAGCTACCTTATCAACTGTTCGCCCGACTGTTGAAGAAGCTGAGCAAAAACAAGCTGAATCCTCGGATGCAAGAAACTGGCTACAGAGGCTCAAGGACGTCGCTTACGATTTGGACGATGTATTGGACGAGTATGCAATGGAAGCTCTACAGTCTGATGTGGATAAGCATGTGAGAGGAAGCTCTTTATCTTCTCTTAGTTCTAGTTCATTCGAACTAGTCATGGGACGTAAGCTAAATGAGGTTGGTAAGAGACTAGATGAGGTCACAGAGGCATGCATTGGTTTCCATCTTAACAAGGGAGGAGATGGGGGGATACAGTATCAAGGGGGGATTCAGTCTCATATGGAAACCAGTTCGTTCCTAAATGAATCAGAGGTTTTCGGTAGACATGATGATAGAGAGAAGATAATAGAGTTGTTGTTATCAGATGGAGTTCGGGGAAAGAATGTTTCCACTATTGCCATAGTGGGTATGGGTGGGGTCGGGAAGACAACCCTTGCACAACTTGCCTACAATGATGAGAGGGTGGAGAGAATTTTCCAGCTAAGATCATGGGTCTCTGTGTCTGGATATTTTGATCTCAAGATACTAATGAAATCGATTATTGAATTGGCCACAAAGAAACACAGTGAACTCGAGGACATGAGTTCCCTAGAAGGTAGGGTTAGGGGGATATTGAATGGGAAGAGGTTTTTGCTGGTCTTGGATGATGTGTGGAATGTAAATGATAGCAGTGCTTGGGATCCATTCTACAACATCGTTGGATGTGGGGCAAAGGGCAGTAAAATTGTGATAACTTCTAGGATTCAACCTTTTTCTTCTTTCGTGTATGCAGATCGTATTTATTATTTGGAGGGTTTATCCTATGAAGATTGTTTCTCTTGGTTCAAACAACTGGCATTTGGAGGGGGAAGTCTTGATGGGCATGCACACTTGGAAGCATATGGTATGGAGATCGTGAGGAAATGCAAAGGTTTGCCTTTGGCAGTGAAGACACTTGGACGTGCCTTGCGGTTTGAATTTGATGAAGAAAAATGGCGTTTTATCTTAGCACGGAAAATATGGGATTTACCGGAAGTCATGAATGTGATTTTGCCAACTCTAAGATTGAGCTATTATCATCTTCCAGCACATGTGAAGAAATGTTTTGCATTCTGCTCGATGTTTCCCAAAGATTATGAATTTGAGAAGGATGAACTGGTCCAGCTATGGATGGCGGAAGGTTTTCTACAGCTAGAAGGAACGATGCAAATGGAAGAGATTGGTGATGAGTATTTTAATGATTTGTTGCGGTCTTCATTCTTTCAATCCTCCAGAGGCAACGAAGCAAGGTACAGAATGCACGACTTCATCCACAGTCTGGCGCAATCAGTTTCTGATGAAGAATGCTTTATGGCCGAGGTTGGGAAGTCTTGTCATATCTCTAAAAGGGCTCGCCATTCATACTTGGTTTGTCACTCTCTAGAGCCAAAGTTCTTTGAAGCATTTTATAAAGCTAGTGGCTTACGTACTTTTCTTCTACATGCACATAATAAGCATCCTCATTTCAATGCCTGCATTGAGCGGATTGTTTCTGATGTGCTTGTAAAGTTGAAATGCCTGCGTGTGTTGGATTTGAGTCATACTGAAATCACGGAGTTGCCAGATTCGATTGGCAATCTGAAGCATTTACGGTACCTCAATCTCTCTCGAACTCATATTAGAAGACTTCCAGAGTCGACGAGCACTCTTCTTAACTTACAAACACTCAAACTCTATCATTGCTCCAAGCTTATTGAGTTACCCAAGGACATGAGGAATTTAATTAACCTACGGCATCTCTGTCTTGATATGTGCCTCTCCAAGATAACTTGTCTGCCACCTGGAATTGGGAGGATGACTTGTCTCCAAACACTGCCCTATTTTGTTGTAGGCACACAGAGTGGGTACAGAATACAAGAGGTGAAGGACATGGTACACCTCCAGGGTGCACTTTCCATTTCAAAGCTAGAGAATGTGGTGAGTATGGAGGAGGCCAAGGAGGCCAATTTGAAGAGCAAGAATCGGCTTGTCAGATTAGAGCTGCGATGGAGTCATGATGATGCTGATTTGCGAGATGAAGGGATTGAGGAGAAAATCCTAGAAGGATTGCAACCTCAGGCCAACCTCAGTGAGCTATTGATAGAGAATTACAATGGTACTCGATTTCCAAGTTGGGTGATGGATTTGAAACTCGTCAAGTTAGTAAAGATCGAGCTATTGAATTGTAGAAATTGCGAAGTCCTCCCGCCTCTTGGAGAGTTACCTTTCCTTGAAGATCTTTGCTTAACTGGAATTCATAGAGCGAACTGTGTGGATCGTGATTTCTATGGCAAGGGTGTGGAGTGCTTTCCTTTGTTGGAGAGACTAGTCTTCTGTGCAATGGCTGATTTGGAGGAATGGTTTTCAATGGCTGACTTGGGTGAATTGTTAAGACTAGAAGATGATGAATTTCATAGCCTGCGTGAACTTCGAATTTGCTACTGCCCCAAGCTTAAGTATTTTCCCCTCCTTTCTCCCACCCTGGTAAAATTAGAGATTAGAAGTTGTGAGGAATTGACTGCCATTCCAAAGTTCCCATCTCTTCGTGATTTAAAAATAAAAGACTGTAGTGAAGTGATATTGAGCTCGATCCCTTACCTCACTTCTCTTGTCACCTTGACTATTTCCCAAATTCCAGAGTTAACATCCCTATCTACAAGTTTTCTTCGACCCCTAAAAGCACTTGAACAATTGAAGATCAAGGAATGCAATGAGCTCATGTGCCTGAACAAGGAGGAAGGGTTGCAAGACCTCGTCTCTCTCCGACAGTTGGAAATTGAGAGATGTCCCCTACTAACGTCGATGGTAGATGAGGAGTTGCCCATTACACTTGAAGACCTCAGAATCTCCTCTTGTCTTAATTTGACGGCCCTGCCCAAGGGGCTGCAGAAACTTGCTTCTCTCCGACATTTGGAAATATGTGATTGTCCTCAGCTCCTTTTCTTACCCCAGGAGGGGATGCCCCCCACGCTTCAATCTTTGCGGATAAGAGGATGTTACATGCTGGAGAAACACTGTCAAAAGGAGGTAGGCGAAGATTGGTTCAAGATCAAAGACATCCACAGGATATCAATTGATGGCTATGATCAGTTCAATTAAACACCTGGATTATGTCGGACTTGTTTCTTAAGAGTTGAAGATGGGAGATGCTGTCACACTCTCAAGCGAAATTGGGCCCCAACCTTCACGTACGAATGTTGACTTCCAGATCTAATCTTTTTATTGTTTATTTATTTGTTACCTTTTAGTTGTCCTTTGGAGATATCATTCATAGGACCTATTCTGTTGGTTCTCTTTGGACAATGTTTACAGAAATGCTCTTTCGAGGAAATAATCTGTTCCCGTTTACTATGTTTCCTTGTGAAAACGAATTTCTTTTTCTGTTCTTTGATTCGATGATTTGTTTTATGCCATTGATTATTATTTTGTGGTGTCAGTTCAAATTCCTTATCTCTTACTGTGATATGTTTTGATTCCATAATGCATTTTTGCATTAATCACTTTCTTTCTTTTTGCGGTTTCCACCATTGCTTAATCTCTAGACTCATATTCAGGAATATTGTTTGGACCTTTCGCTTCCTATTCATGATGACATTGGATGCCTGTATTATATGCATGTGCTTGAATGATTTCGGCTTTGGTATTCAATCATCATCATCATTATCATCATCATAGCATTGTCCTAACTAGTTGGGGCTGATTTTTGGAATCCTCTTTCACCAATCAATCTTGTCTAAGAAGCTATCCTTAGCAAGTGGTTGGAATATAGTCACAAGATAGATATCCCTTGAAAATTGAATGTGGATAATTTGATCCCTTTTGTCCATTTTTTTTTTCTTCGCTTGGAGAGAACATATCAATACTATATTATATGTCTAGCAACACCAATTCACAAGTGACTTATAATGACTCATAACTGCAAGTTATTAAACTAAGTCAAGGAAAAAGAATAACTAAATTTAATCATTGTAAGTTATGTTTACCTACCGCGTGGAGATCATAGTGAAGCTGTTTATTTCAACGCTTATCTATTATGTTCTAATAATTATTGTAATGTTTACAATCACATTTAAAGACAACTTTGCTCTGTCTATAGCCTTATAAAGAAAGTCCATCGTCGGCCTATCGTCACTTTCCACTAGTTAAATAACCTTAATCAAATATTCCATCGCTTTAATAATCTTTAGGGTTTTCTTCCAATACTTGTTGTTTTTAATAATTGCAAACATTTTCACAAGTGTGCCACTTGTCTTTTGTTCGTATCCATTGTTGAGATGCAATCACCTCGCTAAGTGCCCCTCTATGATTATACAACCTTCCATGACTATAAAAATTGTGGCAAATTTGGACACTCCGGCCTCCACAACTCTCACCCGCTTATGAATTTTTTCACAAGAGCAATTATCCAATTTGTGATTGTAAATGTATGTCATAATCAACTTTGCCTTTTTAACAAATATCGACACATTTCTCTTCTTCCCAATATCCTCGAGGATGAGATCAATGCAGTGTGCTGAACAAGGTGACCAAAACTGATGATGCCTCTTCTCCATAAGTATTTTTCTTGCTACCTTATATGATGCCTCATTATTAGTGATAATCTACACCACCTTACTCTCTCCAATTTCTTCCACCATTCTATCCATTAGTCTAAATATATAAACATCCGGAGTTTAATTTTCTTAGATCAGATGGGATTGGAGGAAGATCCCCCCCCCCCCCCCCCCCCTCCAAGTTTTCTTTTAGGTTGTAGTGTCCTTATCTTTGGTGGCCCGAGATAATTTTTGGGTGATCGGGTCGCCTGTTTGTCCCAGTCTGTACAACCCCTTTTGTGAATGAAATTTTCAAGCAAAAAAGAAAAAAAGAACTAAAAAAAAGGATCTTGTATATACTCGAATCATTAGATAGGCAAGACCTAGTTTATCTTTTGGAGCCTGCAAAAAGATGTACAAACTCTTTTTCAAATCAATAAACTTATAGGTGGTGTGTTAAGAAAAGGCTAAATATATAAGCAACATTCTTCACGTGATTAGATAATTAATGACTCTAATGAACATTGTACCCAAGTAACAGTAGACTATGAAATTTATCATGCTCAATTTTGTTGGGCCAGTCCAAGCATCACACATGATTATACATCCTCTACTCACCCATATCCTTCTAAATAATTATAAATAAGCTTATACTTCATTGTACACTTCATTTAAATACTTCGAATCAATGTTATAAGAATTGGGCACTTTAATCCCGAGTCTCGTATCCATTTCTGCATTCGCAAACACCTGAAAATATGGATAATCAATAACATGTGGAGGAATACTATTGCATAGCTGCCTTTCCAAGATTATCTACAATCTACTTTGACAATATGTGCTTCAATTTCTTTTACCGGCCTTTCTTAGTATCATTTCGTCACCAAAAGGCACCGGGAGGTGCCTGTGGCTCCCTCTCCTCATCGATCTTGTTAATATGGGGGGAGGGGATTAGGCTGAGAAGGTTGTGCCCCTAACAACAAATTTGAAAAAAAAAATTAATGAATTTTTTTTTTTCAAAATTTCAGAAAAATGAACATAATATTCGGAAAAAAAAACTACAAAACTTCTCAAATCTGTTGTGGATCTGATGAAAATAGCCTCCAAAGCATTAGATTTGAAAAAAAAAAAAAAAAACAAAAAAAAACTAGAATTTCGAGAAATTTTGATAGAAATTTCCCACAAAAAAACTTTTTTATTCCGATCAGATCTGGTGTAGATCTGATTGGAAATGCCTCCCCATGCTAGATTTGTGATTGAATTCAAAAGAAAAAAAGGGATTTCTGAAAAATACTTAAAAATCAGACATAAATACCAAAAAAAATCACAAAAAACAACAAATTGATCTCCAAATCAAGTATTGTTTGGTAGATTTAGTCATAAAATGATGATTTCTATAGATTTGAACAAGAATAAAAAAAAAATTCAAAAAAGGATTTTTTTAATACCTTTTTTCTGATTTTTTCAAAACCAGCTCCAACCCCTTTCGATCCTTTAAATCCACTGAAATATGTTGTTTTGATCCTCCAAATTGTTGAAATGGCACCGAAAATCATTCTAATATGGTCTATTGAGGTTGTTTTAAGCAAAGGAAGAGATGAAGGAGAGAGAGAGAGAGAGAGAGAGAAGGGGGAAACAAGAGTTGGTTTGGGGGCTTTTATACCCGTATCAGTCTGACAGATACAGGTACCAGATATCGGTATCGATACAGCTCGATACGAATCGATATGGGATCGTTTTTTGTATCGAGCTGATACTGATACGATATGCTACGATATAGATATTTAAAACTTTGAGTTTACTGGGAGGGTTGTTTCATTATCTTTGTTTAACGTAGATTGAAGTTTTTTAATGCTATGACACTTTTCAGGAAAGATGGGATGCAATTATAAACAGGAGGTTTACTAATCCTTGCATGCATATATAGCCTAGCACCTTTACATTCAGATTAGCGTGCCATGTGCGTGTCAAATCCAATCCATCCATTTGATTGGTCTGGATATATCTGTGGCCCAAGTAGCAGGTGAGTGATTGTTTTTGAACACTGTGCCTGCTTAACAATCTAGGAGGATTTTCTTGACTAGGGAACCTACACAATGGGCCCACTAATGAGCATATCAGGTGCTCCACATGGGCGCATGTTGGAACATGCAGTAGCATTTATTGCTGGGCATGTTGGACACGAGTTTGGCTTACCCCTTTCTCTTCTCTTCTTCTATTGTGCATGCACACACGACTCTCTCTCTCTCTCTCTCTCTCTCTCTCTCTCTCTCTCTCTCTCCTGTCGCATGCCAACACCCATTCTTTTTGTCTCTAAATAAGAGAGGGAGAGAGGTGATGAGCCCTCTGCTTTGCCATGTGCTGGTGGGCCCCACTGGGGGTCCCCATGCAACTCCTAGCCATGTTTTTGGTATGATGTGCCATGTTCTTTGAAAAATAAGGTTTTGGTAAAATATAGGGTTTCATTACCCATAAAACTGTTTATTTTATTTTATTTTATTTTTAAGTTGCTTCTTGAGTTGTTCATGTGGTTGGCTCTGCTCCATGGAGGCTGCCCAGAATCAATTATGAGATTTAATGACTCGCTAGCTTTTGGCTATGGAGGTTTAGGCTCTGCTTTTCAACTGGAATGGCAGACTTCTACCTCAGCATAGGGTTGAGATGTATAAGCTGCCTTGATTTCTGATTCATTGGTCCCACCCTGTCATGTGACATTGCTTTCTTGATTTATGCTTCTTTTGTTTCTATAAGCTTTCATTTCACATTGATGAAATAATACAGTGTTTTCTGATGAGTTCATGTTCGAGAAGTCAAAATACGGCCTCCAAAATACAGCTTCCTGTTCCAATATTTCTCGTTGCCTACTGTAGATCAACATGTGGCCCATTATTCTAACTTCTAAGACTGTGTACTCCATAACAACCACTCTGGATTGGTTTTGTCTCCCAAAACAATAACGTGCTTTATGAAAATCAGAGGGGTCAGCAGGGGCAGGCACCAACAATGCTTGTACTTTTGTTTCAGAAAACATGTGGACTTGTCGGATTACAACTCCGAGTTTGAGGCATCAACTAGGAGTGCATCTCTTGCAAAACCCAAATGAGATAAGAACCTGAACAAAACCAAAGGGGCACTGCTAGATGACAACTTAATTACAGAGCTGTTGTGATGCAGGACGGTCTAAACTAGAATGCATGTGTGAGCACAAAAATTATCCAGTGAAATAAACTAAGCAAATGAATTGAAATATTCACATTCCACATCATAGTAAAAATAATAATAAAGGGAACATGCAATGGTTGCAGACCATCATCACAATCCTGCTGTACCGTATTCAAATCATGCGTGGAATGGATCCAGCGAGGAATGGGACCTCCCGATCTTGCATGGTTTTAATCCAACAATCAAAAACATTATTAGGTTTAGGGTAGAAAGCACCCTATTTATAAAATTCGGATTTAAAAGAAAATGACTAGATTACCCCTATAACAAAAGAAAAAAAAAACGCATAAAACAAAGCTTTCTAAAAAAAATTAAAAAATAAAAAAAATCCTGCGTAACAAATCAATTTTCTAATTCATCCTACACATGTGTCCTCCTAATGTGGGGCCTTCAATTAATCCAAGGACACGTGTAAGGTCTTCAAAATCATCCTTAGTTGTGCCGTTAACTAGGTCTTCAAAATCATCCTTAGTTGTGCAATTAACCAAATCTTCAAAATCATCCTTGGTTATGCCATGAACCATCATCGAGCCATAAAGATGTATTCGTCGGCCACTTTCGTCTTTGATAAACTTTCAAGGGTCTGATGTCCTCATCATCTCCCCTCGGGTGAGAAGAACTCGGCTCCGACGAGTTAAAACTTTTGTGCGTCTCGAGAAGGTCTGGATCAATCCGCTGTAGTTCCGCTTCTGTAAGCCACGTGGAATCGGATGGTGGCTTGTTCTTCCATTTAACAAGGTACCTTTGGAACCCTCCCATCTCGTATGAAAACAATCATCTCATCCACTATCCCTTCAATCTCTTCCTTACGGTCAATTGATGATGGAAGGGGTGGAGTAGGTTGAGAAGTAAAGTCGGAAAGTGGCCAAGGGTGGGAAGAAGAAACAATGGAAGGGTTAGGACAGAGGACTAGATCTTCCACATTGATCGTCGGATTTATTCCCATTTTAGGTGGAAAGTGACTCTACCCTGTACGCATTAGACCCAATTTTACGAAATACTTTAAATGGAACAGTACTACGAGCTTGTAATTTCTTAGCGGAACCCGGAAGAAACCAATCTGGTCTAATCCTAACCATTACATAATCTCATTCATTAAATTTTGTCCACCTGCAATGTTGATTAGTTGAACATTTATAATTATCATTACTCGCATTTTTTTGTTGTCTAACATGTGCATGCAAATTATGAATGTGTCGTGCAAATGCATCGGCCGACTTAGAAGATCTTTGGGTAGCTAACATGGGTAACAGTCTATGGGCATATGAGGTTTGTACCCACTAACAATTTCAAATGGACTCAACCCTGTAGATTTATTG
The DNA here is from genome assembly GCA_021015155.1 of Magnolia officinalis. Classification (NCBI taxonomy): domain Eukaryota; kingdom Viridiplantae; phylum Streptophyta; class Magnoliopsida; order Magnoliales; family Magnoliaceae; genus Magnolia; species Magnolia officinalis. The sequence goes on from JAJHSJ010000014.1 coordinate 61,310,736, forward strand.
ACTGAACTGTTGTAGGCAAAAATCGGCTATAGTTAGAAGCAAATCCCAAGTTTTGATGTGTTCACCCACTAAGCATCGTAAGAGGTTTCCAAGGCTGCGATTAACCACCTCAGTTTGACCATCAGTTTGGCGGTGGTATGCGGTAGAAAACTGCAAACGTGTTCCCATCATGTGCCATAGTATCTTCCAAAAATAGCTGGTAAATCTGACGTCATGGTCAGACACTTCGGTCTTAGGTAAACCATGGAGACGGACTACACCATCGAAAAAGACCTTAGCAATATTAGACGCATCCGAAGTTTTAGAACATGGAATGAAATGCACCATCTTAAAGAAGCGGTCCACAACAACAAAAATGGAATCGTGCTTTTTAATCGTCTTGAGAAGCCCAAGCACAAAATCCATGCTAATGTCTTGCCACGGAGCATGTGGCACAGGTAATGGCGTATATAATCCAGAATTCTTCTTTTGCTGCTTCGCCATTTGGCACGTTCTACATTGCCCTAAAATTTTGGCGACATCTCGCTTGAGACTTGACCAGTAGAAACGATCCTCTACGAGGGCAATAGTCTTATCACGGCAAAAGTGACCAACTATCTCTCCCGAATGAAGCTCCCAGATGAGGAATTCATGGAGGGACGTACGGGGAATACGTAAACGATTTCCTTTAAAAAGGAATCCATCTCTCAACACGAAATCTCCCGCACTTTTTTGATCACTCGAGAGTGACATATAGGTACCCCCAAAATCTTGACATGTGAGACACTCATATCTCAGTTGCTCAAAGCCGACAACTCCAACACTCAAAGAAATGAGCAACGCCACTTTACGGCTAAGGGCATCGACTGGTTTATTCTGTACTCCGGGATTGTATTTTAAGACAAATGAATACTCTTGAAGGAACGCAACCCACTTAGCATGCCCTGGGTTAAGTTTCTTATGGGAGTGAAGATAACATAGGGCCTCATGATCAGAGAATAAGATAAATTCTTGCGGTAGGAGATAGTGGTGCCAATGTCTTAAAGACTGCACTACCGCATAGAATTCCTTATCATAGGTAAAGTATTTTTATTTTGCCTCATTCAGTTTCTCACTGAAATAGGCAACAAGATGACCCTCTTGACTCAGGACTCCACCTATACCAACACTAGATGCATCACACGCAACTTCAAAGACTTTAGAAAAGTCGGAAAGGCGCATGACGGGAGCTTCGACCATCTTGCCCTTAATTTCTTTGAAAGCCTTAACTGCGGCTTTCGACCACACGAATTCTCCATTCTTTATACACTCTGTAATGGGAGCCATAATCGTGCTAAAACTCCTAATGAACTGACGATAGAATGTGGCTAAGTCATGGAAGCTTCGCACTTCATGGATGTTCCTCGGTTCGTGCCAATCAACTATGGCCTTGACTTTCTCTGGGTCTACATGCATCCCTTTTTCTGACACTATAAAACCTAAGAACACAACCTGACTGGACATAAACGAATATTTTTTAAGGTTAGCATATAATTTCTCCGCCCTAAGGATGCTACAGACCAACTTCAAATGTTCAAGGTTGATTCTCTAGTGGTGCTATAGATCAGGATATCATTGAAGTACACCACTAAGAATTTCCTCATGAACGGTCTCAAGACCTGGGTCATCACCCACATGAAAGTGCTGGGTGCGTTAGTCAAGCCAAAAGGCATGACCAACCACTCATATAACCCATTCTTCATCCTGAAGGTTGTCTTCCATTCATCACCAGGGTGTATACCCACTCTTGAGATCTATTTTGGAGAAAATGGTGGATTTAGCCATCACGTCTAACATATCATCAAGCTTAGGTATGAGAAACCTATACTTAACCGTGATTTTGTTGATGGTTTTATTGTCCACACACATGCGCCAAGTGTCGTCTTTCTTAGGTGTCAGTAAAGCGGGTATGACACATGGGCTCATGCTCTCTTGGATGAAACCCTTTCGCAGGAGCTCATCTACCTGCTTCTTCAACTCTGCAGGGTTTATCCTATAGTGAGGAAGGTTTGGTAGAGTTGACCCAGGGACAAGATCAATGACATACTGGATGCCCCTCATGGGTGGCAACTCATCCGGCAAATCCTCAGGAAATACGTCTCTGTACTCCTCTAAGACCGGGGCTACCTCGTGGAGTAACTCTACTGATACTTCTGGTGTAGCCCCTCTAGCCACTAAGGCATACACTGTCGAATCCTCCTCAGTCTCTCTATCAAACTCTTTAGCTGTGATGATGTGGAGAGACGGGTGTGGATTTCCTTACTTCTTTAGGCTCACTAGCCTTTTCACCTTTATTTTGTGCAATGTTTTGTGGTGACATAGGATTAATTTTGATCTTCTTGCCGTTATGCATGAAGGTACACGCATTAGAACGGTCGTAGATAGTGACGTCATTATCGAATAGCCACAGTCTACCTAGGATGATGTGACCTACATCCATGTGCAACACATCACACCATAGAGACTCCTTAAGACCCGAACTCAATGGGTACAAGACATTAATGGGTGATAGGAAGGGAAGTCTTGTCTACCCATGAGACTTTGTCTGGGTCAGGATGAGGGGTGGCCTCTAACTTTAGACGGCGTATGGTGCTAGTGGAAATTACATTCTTGCAACTCCCACTGTCCACTATCACCTTACAATTTTTCTTGCCACACTTGGCGATCGTGTAAAAGATAGTGTTGCGACGCCAGTCAACACTATTTCTAGTCTGGGCTAGCACACACCTGACAACTGCTAGTGTGGCATCATTACCCACCTCATCCTCATCACTCAATGATCTTACGGGCTGATATTCTTCATGGCCCTCTCGTCAGGATCAAAGTGGTCCTGATATGCTCGTTCTCTACCCACATGCCCGCCATTGGTGGGGGTTTGGCTAAGGATTGTCTCCTCACCAACACCACCTACTTGCGACTGCACATCTCTTCCAACAGTAGGGTTCTTCCTTTGGGATGCCTCTAATCGCTCAAGTTTAGCTTTGGTGGCGGTCAGTTTTCATTCGATATTTTCGTTGGATGTCTCTATGACCGTTATCATTTGGAGTAATTGAGCGAGGTGATTGCTTAATTGCTTGTTACTCATGATGGGTTGTTGGCCAAAACCCTTACCACTTCTAGTGGGCATACACCAAAAACTCAAACTCGATTTCCGAAAGCCCGACTCTAAGGTTTGAACATACCTCAATATGCATGTATTGATCCTATTTTTATATGATGTATGAATGTTGCAGATTTTCAGATTTAATCTAGAATGAAAACACAAATCTCATAGGACTGTGAATATGAAAAATCAGGTTAGCAATTTCTGTGGCATGTAGATCTGGAATCAGGTTAGCAATTTCTGTGGCATATAAATCTGGAATTATCTAGGCAATCCTATATGAGAAAACAATGATCCTAAGTTCAAATAAATCGATCTAACAAAAACCATGCAAAACCTAAGGCTCTGATACCAAATTTGATGTAGGGCGGTCTAAACTAGAATGCGTGTGTGAGCACAAAAGTTATCCAACGAAATAAACTAAGCAAATTAATTGAAATATTCACATTCCACATCATAGTAAAGATAGTAATAAAGGGAACATGCAATGGTTGCAGACCATCATCACAATCCTGCTGTACCGTATTCAAATCATGTGTGGATTGGATCTGATGAGGGATGAGACCTCCCGATCTTGCATGGTTTCAATCCAACAATCAATGCAGCTTCTCTAGTCCAGGAAATCAAAAGATTTCTGGAATAGGGACGATTGGAAATTCTGAGAGAGGGTTGGGATCAATTCTCAGATTTTCAGAGTCAATAGCAACTAAAAAATATACTAGCCATAGAAAGAGAAGAAGGTTGGAGGGTTGGAAATAGAATTTAGAAGAAGAGGAGATTAGGGGAAGAGAAGAACTTACTAAAGAGAGAAAGGGAAAGGAGGCACCAAGCTTTCATTAAAAAAACATTATTAGGTTTAGGGTAGAAAGCACCCTATTTATAAAATTCGGATTTAAAAGAAAATGACTAAATTACCCCTATAGCAAAAGAAAAAAAAAAAAAAAACGCACAAAACAAAGCTTTCTATAAAAAATAAAAAAAATAAAAAAAATTCCGTGTAACAAATCAATCTTCTAATTCATTCTACACGTGTGTCCTCCTAATGTGGGGCTTTCAATTAATCCAAGGACACGTGTAAGGTCTTCAAAATCATCCTTAGTTGTGCCATTAACCAGGTCTTCAAATCATCCTTAGTTGCGCAATTAACCAGATGTTCAAAATCATCCTTGGTTATGCCATGAAAAATCATTGAGTCATAAAGATGTATTCATCGGCCGCCTTCGTCTTTGATAAACTTTGAAGGGTTTGATGTCCTCATCCTGTTGTCTAGTGGACCCTTCCAAGAGAAGCACATATTGCTCAATGCATTGAAGTGATTTAAAACCAGTTTTCTTAGTAAAATTCAGTACAGAGCTGACAGAATGTTCTTAATCAAATTCCCTGACAAACAATCACACCAATCATATGGAATGAGGCCCCAGGATAATCCAACTTTAGCTTTGTCAATTTCTGTTGGTCAGTCACATGGTAGTGCCATGATCTGTTGGTTAATTATAGCTGTGTTGGATATGGCAAACACCAAAAACATGGGTATGTGGTATGAGATCCGTGTTAGAGATTGTTCAGCTGTGCCCAAATATTGTATATTAAGAATCACTATAATTTGAGAAACATTTAGGGTGCGTTTGGTTGCACCAAATATCATGAAATTTCATGACATTTTGCACCAAAATGGACTGATCAATCATGAAATATCATGATGAGAGGTGCAACCAAGTGCACCCTTAAAAATATAAAATGTGTCAAATATTTTTACTCATCATCATGATCATCTAAGTGTTATCCCAATTATAATTGGGGTAGGCTGTCAAAAAAAATTTACAAACAAAAAATATAAAACATGTAGCTGTACCCCTACCTTAAGATTTGGCCACCTAGACGCTGCACCCATTTCAACACCTGCACCTAAAGTAACGTAGATTAGGTCTGTTTCTCTTTGGTGTTTGATTTCTGACAGGGGTTGGGTTACTTGGGTATATTTCTCATTTCGCAACAAATGAGATTGTTTGTAAAACAGCTGCATTGTTCATTCCATGTTTGGATTTTTGTTGTGCTTTCTGCTATCATATTAGATATAACCTGCCTAAAGTGCCATTGTCTCCAGACAAATCCATCTTATCTTTGTAATTGCTCTTTTAGGTAAAACCCAACTGAAATACGGACAGGATCTTAATCATACAGAAGCAGTTCATGCAGCATGATGAGAGAGGAAGATATTTTTTCTTAGGCTGTACTTTTCCAGGTCAGTTAAAATGGCCATGTGCTCTGTGCATTGTTAGCTGTAGTTTGGTTTTTAAACACACGTTAATCATCTCTAAAGAAATTATTATTATTATTATATTTTTATTTTCAATGAATCTACATGTTCCATCTGATCCCCTTCCCAATTGCCTCGGAAATTTCTTTACCGAATAGTTCCAGGACAATCAATGGGATGACGGACCTGGGTTGTTCTGGGTCCAGATTCAAACTGGTGGTCCTGGGGCTACTGGAAATTATGATTTGCTTCCTTGGCTAACCCCATTGACGATACCGACTAATTGAATGTATGTTTATTAGTAAGCTCTAGTTTCTGAAGGCTTTAGTACATGTTAATATGTTATAAAGCTACAAATGCCACTGACAGCTGGTCAATCAGACTGCTTTGGACCGTAATTGTAGAATTTTCACTTTTGACTCGAAGCACAGTCATCTTGACTTGATGAAATTTTGAGCCAAGTGGCTGGAAAACTCAGTCCTGGGTCTATCTTCTTCGCAATTGGGATGGCTCATCAAGTCAACCTGACTACTTGGCTGAGTTGACACACCTTGCAGTGACTCAAACCTAGTCACTTGTCTCTGCCATGGCATGGGCACTATTAACCAGACCGGTTTGGACCATAGTTCGTGTTGACTGACTCTCGATGGGTCACTGGAAAACTTGGTCCTGGGTCTGACTCCTTCCTGACATGGGATGACTCATCAAGTCAACCTGACTACTGGGTCAAGTTTACACACTCGTGGTGACTCAAACCAAATTACTTGGCTCTGCTATGGTGTGAACATGAATAAAATGCGAATGGGGAGGGAGTAGAACCCACGACATCACATAACCAACCAACTAGAATTGATAGTTTTTATGTTTTATCTTACTTTAATTAAATATCTATAAATATTCCTAATTTTTTTAAGTTGTAAATTATTAAATATCAAGCAGAGGGAGGTTGAGTCAATCTGACCTGGTCAAACATCAAGCTGAGTCAGGTTTTCTGGTTTTTGAACTACACTTTGGACCTGCACCAACCATGAAAGTGGGGTGGCCTACCAGAAAGCCAGCTCATCCAAGGTGGACAATAGTTTTCTTTTTGAAAGAAAAATTTACTTAATCTAAATTAATCTTGGATTCTGGTCCAAAATGGTCCTGATCAGTTGGAGTGAACGGCCATGACAACAGTCAATAGCTGCTCCTTTTGTGCGGTGGGTGGTTCTGTTAGTGTGATTATGTAACACTAGAAACTGATGTGAATTTGTGCAGGATCTATGACCATGAGAAGGGCTAGCTGTGAAGGGCAACTGATTGACGAAGCTGTACCATTTCCCTGTATGTTTTGTGAGTGAATTCTACTAGTTTGTGATTTTTTTTTTTTTTTTTTTTTAGTACAGGGTGGGGTTTTGTGGAGAACGTTACTTCCGCCCTTGTGTGTGAGAACAGTTGATGGGTGCTCCACAGTCCAAAAGATTATCCTAGCTGTTTGATCTGAGCACCTTGTGACTTATGATGGAACACGTCTCCTTGATTACTCATCCATGTACAGGCTATAGGATGGATGATTAGGATTATTCGATTGGCTGGATTCTTCAGATTGTGGATCATCCCAGGTGGGCCCTGCCATGTCAAGGATCGTCCAGATTCTTGTAAAGATGGCCCGTGGGGAGAAAAAAAAAGGTGGAGCATTCAATAAAAGGTTCGTATTCATTGGACACTGGAAATATCGGTGATAAAGAGACGAGATCAGACTTGTTTGATGTTCCAGATCCTTGTTGCTTGCATGCGCTGGCATTGCACATGCAGAATCTAGGCCGTTCATCTAGCAGCCCAACTGCCAAAATAATGACCCAAGAAGTGGGCCACTCACTAGATCTCATGGTGGAAATGCTTGGTTGAATTTACCCCACCATTGCTAGATCTTCTACGCATGCCTCATCACCAAGTTGCAAGATCTGACGGTGCGTGTTCTCTTTTAGGAAATATCAAACGCTCCAACGAGAATTTGCACAGCCCGATGAGGCTGTACATTGGGCCCACATTTTGGTGGTCCAAACTGTTTGTGTGATGTAATGTATGGGTTATGGCCTATGGGAGATACCCAAAATTCCCCATCAGGTGACCTTCAATATCCAGTTGGGTCTCAATAAAGTTTGGTCCGCTGGTTGATGGCTAGGATCACATGATAGTATGGCCCATTCGTGGTGCGGCCCAGAAATTGGCTTAGATTACTAAAGGATGGCCCACCTGTAGCATTGTGGGATCAAAGTTTCCTTCAATGGGGTGCCAATATTGCCTCTTTTGCGTTAGGGGTGATACCGTTTGGAGTCTTTTGTTATCACAAGTGGGCCACACCTCGTAATCAATGGACGGTCACTGAATTGACCCAATTTGGCAGGTATGAGAGAGAGAGAGAGAGAGAGAGAGAGAGAGAGAGAGAGAGAGAGAGAGAGGGTCCATCACCTGGATACGCTGTTTCTTAAAGGGCAAGGCAGTTGGACTGTCGGAACCGTCCGTTAAATGGCACACGGAAAGGAAGGTGAAGTGGATGGTTGGAATTTGTTCAACCACTGCAACATTCCTCTCTCTAGATCAATAATTCCGATCACTGAGTTTTCCTATGCCATCCATTTGTTCGTGACATTGTGACAAGGTGATCGGACCAGCTACAGTAAGGGCATCTGGATGGTGGGGCCCAACTGATGAACGGGTTTTGTGGCTTGGGTCTACTGATGCGATGATGGAAAAACTGCGATTGTGATTGCAACATGGACTTAGGCTTATCTTTGAAAAGTCAAATGTTGCTTAAATAAGATATTTCAATTTTATTTGAAAGTTTCGTTGAATTATCTTTTCAACGAATGCAAGAATACCTTAATCCAACTCATAATAAGAGGGTTACGATTGTTTTCGTGAAATTGTTTGATATTGAAAAAATTATGATTGTGATTTATCATGATTTGCCTTTGAAAACCTATAACAATGGAAGACGAATGAGACAGAGAAGACCTGGCTGTAGCAAGGGACCCTTCGATGCCTAAGTCAACAAGCTGGGTCTAGTTGAATTAGGGTAACGTAGAGGTTTTTGATTGTGTATTGCATACCTTTTCATGTAGATGGAGGCCCTATTTATAAGCCTGGAGTCAGTTACATGGAGGGAGGCGTTTCTTGAATTAGAGGTGAATGTTCGGGTAATGTTTCTCGCGAGATTGGTGGAGGCGTACATTAAGCGGATGTTTTTCAACCGTCACACGAGATCCACGGCGAAGATAAGATCAAGTGGTTGAGGTCGGAGGATGTGGTGGGAGATCGAAGCCGAGCATCCAAGCTACCCTCCACGACTGTCCTGAGGGAAAGTACCTCAAGCTTAGTTTATTGTCCCGAGTTGGACTTTCTGATAGCTTATGGTTTGGTCTCCTTCCAACTTGCCCACACGTGAGGGTCGTAGTTGAATGTCGAGGCTGAACTGGATAACAACTCGGGCCCTTTCCAATGGATAGTCCAAGCTGAAGCCCAGAAATGGATAGGACATAGAAGGAGCTCAATGTCTGATAGAAGTGGAGATACTTCATCTTCTAACGATCAAAGTCGATAGACACTTATAACTCTCTGGCCATTGATGAGCTCCTTAGTTGAGGTCAGTATTAGCCGACCTCGCGATATTGATAGATATACTGGGCTGATCTCATGTTCTTTGATCAGTCCATTTTTACCCGTAACAGGAGCCTCCGACTTCCGAGCTGACGGAGCCCGCTCGCGAAGTAAGTCGTCAGTGACAGGAAGTCGGATCAGCTCACACATGGGGAATCAGGCTTACTCGTAATTAAGGCGGAATAAGGCGGCGTGCGCCTTCCATCAAACCGAATAAAGCGGTAGGCGTGGGAACCGAAGTGGATCCGTAATCATGGTACGACATGCTCAAGGTAATGTGTGTCGGCTCAAGGTCACGTGTGCTAGAAGGGCGCCTGTTTGGCCTCCAGCTTATGGGGTGCTGACGCGTGGCGTCTTTTGGGGAGTCGAGCTCTCTGTCGAATGATAGGCTTCCATGTGGCCTCACACGAGTGATGAGGAGCCTTTTTTGCTGTCGCATTTAATGCGGGCCATCAATGTTGTTCGGGTGGATTTCTTATAAAAAGGGGAAAACCCTGGTAGAGCAAGGGTGCCCCTCTGCTTCTCTCCGCCTCAACCGGACTCGGCAATTTTCGGCAAGTCGGAGCCCTCCCTTCTCGGTGAGCTTCATCTTTTCCGTTTTCTCTTCTTCTTTATTTTCTTGTCCCATCGCCTTCCGATCGCAATCCTGACCAAACATGTCAAACCCATCGGACCAATGGGATGAATCAGCGAGGCTCCAACGCGATAGGGAGCCAGAAAATTGGGATTTGCTGGAAGATCTACCATCTCTGCTCATGATGATGAGCGATCAAGATTTCGCGTCATCTCATATGCCGAGAATGGCTACTCAGTCCTCAGCTGAGCGGCCCCTGAGTGCTGAGGGGGCTGCCTCGGCAAGAGAAGAAGTTGTCCCGTGTCCTGCGGAGTCGAAAGAAATCGGCCCAGTAGGGTCCACGTTGAGGGAATCCGACCTAGTGCGGATCAGTTGAAGTATTCACATTTCGGATTTGGTGATACTCCGAGCTCCTGCACTTGGTGAGATTCCGGGTAATCTCGGGGAGGGCGAGGTTGTCGTGTTCCTAGTCGCCCTGCAATATGGTATGAGGCTCCCTCTTCATCGCATTATTAGGGAGGTCCTTGTTCACCTGGGGTTGGCTCTTGGTCATGTTATTCCGAACGCCTGGAGAGATCTGGTGGGGTCATTCATTCTATGGTTCTAGAACGGATAACCCGATCTGACCGTGAATAAGTTTCTCCACCTGTATCAGGTGAAGGCCATCCCCCACCATGAGGGTTAGTATTACTTTTCGACCTGGCTAGGTAAGGGCAAGACTCTCATCAAAGACGCCCCAACCTCTACGACCTCAGGTTTTGACTCGTTTTGCCCATCTAGGTCTAGTATATCCGAATTGTTACTCTCTTCTTCTTCTTTTTTGTCGCCTCAGCTGCAGTGGCTGCAGACCCTGCCACCACTCCTACCACCACCAGTTCAGACACAGCAGCAGCCCTAAAAGTGATCGAGGTCACCCCAGCAAGGGAGGCAACTCTTGTCATTAAAGTCCAATCCTCTGAGGTTTGAACAAAGCCTATTCTTGAGGCTCACCCCCCCATAGCCCAAGCTTAGGCGAGCAGTTCAGCTGGTCACTAAGAAGGCGAGGCTCAGAGGGTTCTTTAGTCTGCATCCATTGCGACTAAGGGGCTCCTTCCGTGGATAGCTCCGCATATTCCTGATGCCAAGTTCACAAAGGCGATGGAGATGCATTTGATCGCTATTATGGGCCAGTTGGCCATGCTCTTTTACAAGGTAATATGTTGTCCTTGTCTCATAGTTGCCTGTTATTTATTTATTTATTTTGTTTTTTAACTCGAATTTCTTTGCAGTTCGCCCCTGTTCTCCTATCTATTTGTCGCGAAATGATTTGCATTGCGAAGGAGTGCGAGGAGGCAGAGGCGGGTCTTATAGAGAAGGTCGTCGATATCGAGCAGCTCTGATTTGCTCTGAAGGAGTCTGAGGAGGAGCTTGTAGCTCTGAAGATCTGGATGGAGGCTTAGGAGGAAGAGACTCGAAAGAAAGAGGCTCAGACAGGAGCCGAGCTAGAAGCAACGTGTTCTCTTCTGAAGGAGGCCCAGGGGAAGGTCGCTAGGTGGAAAGCCGAGCTGGTTGAAGTGAAGGTCAGTTTAAGGGCGAAACTGACAGAGGCTGAAGCAGCTATCCCGATAGCTCGGGCGGCAGTGGTGGAGGTGTCTAAGGCCACCAATGAATGGGCAGAGGAGAAAGACCTGCTTTACAACCTCGGGTACGAGAAATGCTTCGAGGATGTTAAAGGGTTACATCCAGAGCTCAACCTAAGCCCCCTTGAGGGCATCCCCACTCCAGAAACTAAAGGCATGGTTCATGCTGAGGCCAAACAGCCAACCTCAATGGGCATCGAGCAAACTCCCCTGGGGGATTAAGTTCTTTTTATCCCTTTGTAATTTCCCTCTTGTTTTGTGTAACTTTTTTCTTATCAATGAAGAGAGACCTTTTTCTCACTTTTATTTGTAGTGCCTTGTATTTATTTTAGCATATCGTGCGTCGCATGCCGACTATATTTGCAGATCGGTTCTGCCGATCTGATAGTTGAGATATTCGAGGAGTTCTTCCCTTCTATTTGGAAAGCCCAACTCTTGTAAAACATGGAAAAACTAGGCTGCCTTTAACCCAATCAAAACAGGTTAAGCAGTTTTTTAAGAGGAATTTTCCCTTACACTAAAGGAAATCCTAATTGTAGAATGTGTAATCTAAGTAGTCGAGTAGAATTTTGAATTTATTGTAGCTTGCAAAACAATCGCAATACAAGTAGAATAACCATCCGACCTCAAAGGCCATTTTTAATCCTCGACCCGTGGTCTTCATGGATGGTAGATCTTCAGGTGCTCGACATTTCATGAATGCAGTAGAGGTCGTCTGTCCATGCCTTCGAGTCGATATGTCCCTAGTCGAATTGTTCCAGTCACTCTGTACGACCCTTCCCAGTTCGGCCCGAGAGTCCTTGAACCGAGCTCTTTAGTATTTTGGAAGGTTTCGCAGAGGACCAAATCTCCTACTAGGAATCTTCATACTTTGACCTTAGACTTATAAAATCGGGCAACTTGTCGTTGCCGAGCTGCAATCCTTAACTGAGCTCGCTCTCTTTTTTTTCAAGGAGGTCGAGGCTCAAGGCCATCTGCTTGGCATTCTGAGACTCATTGTATGTTTTGACCCATGTATTAGGGAGTCCTATCTTGACGGGAACAACGACTTCTGCTCCAAAAGTCAGAGAGAAGGGAGTTTCTCCCATAGTCGTTCGTTCGGTAGTCCAATATGCCCCATAGACATACGGAAGCTCTTCAGCCTAAGCCCCATTGGCTTTCTCAAGTTTAGTTCTGATGTGATTCTTGATGATCTTATTAACAGCCTCTACTTGGCCATTAGCTTGAGGGTGCCGAGGTGATGAATAAGCATTCCAAATTTTGAAGTTTCCGCACATACTCCGAAATCGATCCTTGTCGAACTGCATCCTGTTGTCTGAGACAATTGTATGAGAATCCTGTAACGACAGATGATATTTTTCCAGACAAAGTTGGAGATCTTCTGCTCGGTTATCTTGGCCAACGACTCGGCTTCAACCCATTTGGTGAAGTAATCCACCTCGACGACTGCAAACTTAGTCTAGCCTTTACCCATTGGTAACGAGTCAATGATGTCAATTCCCCACTGAGTGAATGGCTATGGCCCAGTCATGGGGGTTAGCTGTTCTAGAGGCTGACACGATATCACTGCGAACCTCTGACATTTGTCGCACCTCTGAGTATATTGCTTGGCATCCTCCAAATGGTTGGCCAAAAATATCCTTGTCGAATAACTTTATGAGTGAGGGCACGACTGCTAGAGTGGTTGCCATAAATCCTTTCGTGTACCTCCTTTAGGACATATTCGGCTTCCTCAGATCGAGGCACCTCAAGTAGGGTCGAGAGAAGCCTTTCTTGTATAGGGTGTCCCCGACCATGGTGTACCGAGTTGACTTGAACCGGAGCTTGCGTGCCTTGAGTCGGTCCTCGAGTAGTTTTCCTTCTCGGAGATAGTCGATTATCAGATCCATCCAGCTTGGAGCTGAGGTCATCGAGAGAACTGCTTCAGGGTTGGATTTGTCGATACTCGATCTGGATAAGAACTCGATCAAGACCGACCTCTGAATGTCATCATCCGCAGTGGAGGCTGTTCAAAATCCCAAGTGTAGGGTCGCAATGTAGTAATAATTCGTAAGAACGAGGTCGAATCCACAGGGACTAAACTTGTACGTATTTAAAAAAGAATTAGAACTAAAACTAGAAAAAAATCTTAATATAAAATTTGGAATAATTGAAAATAATTGTGAATAAAATATCAACAATCAAAAGAAACTAAAGCGCCAAGGATCCACTTGTACCTATTAAGATGCTACCTTGCTTGATTCAAGAAACAGAATTGGACTTGGAGTCCTATCTTATCTAATTGGAAAATAAGGGAATTGAAGCATGATCTGAACTTTCTATTGAATTAGTTTGCACATGAAAGAGTATTGTGATGATTAGAAGGGATTCCATCATCCTACCATGCCCAGGGGATGATAATGAACAACAAGATTTACCGATCCCACAATCTCAGAATGAAAGAAGAAGATATTCAAAGCTATCGCAACGTCTATTGTAATTTAAGTCACAATAAACCATATAAAACTGAAAATATTTATTAAATTCAAACTAGAAATCAATGAAGTTCAAAATAAACAAGAATCAAAGCAAAATAAACATCCCAACACACTACAAGCTTCACTTCGAGGTTTAGTTAACCATAGACATGATTAAACCAAAAACTCTTAAAGAAAACAAAAATAAACTAAAGAGAAGAAGAAAAACTCTTGGGAGGCTGCTCCACCCTTTGTCGCTGCTCCTTGAACCCTAAGTTGTGTCTAGAACTCTTCAAAGAACCCATATTTATAGCCTTTGCTTGGACCAACTTTGAAATCGCCTCAAATATACGCAACAGAGTTACGCTTTAGTCGGACCGAAGTCGAGTTCAAGTTGCGATCGGATTCTGTTTCAGCAGTTGCCCGATTTTGGTCACACCGAGCTTGGGATCGGTCAGACCGAACTTAAGTTTCAGTCGGACCTAATTAGCTCCTTTTAGCGTTGGAGCTTTTTATGCACTTTTGGTCACTTCGAATCCTTCCTTCGGTTGAACCGAATTAGCTCCAAAATTCATTGTTATTCGCAGGACTTTTTTGTGAGATTTCGGTCTGACCGAACTCGCCTGTTTTCTGCTGCGAACTTTGTAATTTTTTTCAGTCTTTCTTCATCCTTTGTACTTGATTTTCTTGAATCTTTGGCATGTGAATTCTTCATTCTTGGTCTCCTAAGATCTATCTTTTACCTTGGTGATTCTTGAGCATCAAATCTATGCTTTTAACATTCTTTTCAATCTAAGCTTTTAAATTCACCTCGCAATACAAACATAAACAAAATATACACATTAAGCATTATCATGTTCATAAAACCAAGAGGTAAATAGGAAAAATATGCAATATTTGACACTCAACACACTCACATTTTGCTAATACTGAGTAAAACATACGTGAAGAAATTCTCAATTCTCATCATTCAAACTACATTAAGAAGACAATCTTTTGTTTAATCACGTATGACTGAGTATATACCAAAGAAGCGGGAGTGAAAATTTGAAAACCTAGAGCCGAATGACACAAGAAATCAATCAAAATAAGTTCTTCATCAATTACTTAAAAGCATAAGTTCATATATCAAGTTTTTCCAATGTGCTTGGTGAGTTTCAACTCACCTTTCATAAAAATACTATCATTTCGTAATGGTAGCCATGCTCATCACCTCAAAATTAATTGAATAATCAAGTGCTGATTCTGAACTTATCCCCTTTTTCTTCTTTTTCCAATTTTTTAAAAATAATTTTATATCAATGGTCTTCATTTTCACATTCTTTTCCAGTCTTTTCATTCTTTTTCAGTGAACTCTTTTTCTTTAAATTATCATGACTTTTTTGTCAATCTCTCTGTTTTCTAACTGATTCTTTTCATCTTTTTAAGGTGGATAGTATTCTCCAGACTTAATCCTCAATATCTATTAATGAAAAGCATATTAACAATAAGAAATTCTAACACTATTCACAGAAAGCAATTTGTATGTGACTTGTAACTTAGATTAACCTGATATTCAAATTTCCTCTTAATTAATTAAATGTAAGAACATAAACAATAGTCTACTCGGTTGATCAAACTCCACCCATTCAAAGTTCAATCTCTATCTTATCATCATACTTAAGGCATTCTTAATTACACAAATTATCATTTTCTGAGAAATTTTTAATTTGAAAATTTGAAAATTTTTAAAATTTTTGCTCAAAGACTAAGAAAACACTTATTAGTTTACCTAATCTACACCCCAACCTAAAATCTATATTGTCCTCAATGTAAAAGATATGAGCATGCAATGCACAAGAGACAACTAAAGAAAGGAGAAGTGATGGAAATGTAGTACCTAAGAAGGAGAATTGAAGTTTTTCCAAAGTTCTCAACATCAAATGGGTTAACACAAAGAATATATAAACTGAAAGCAAACTATCCTAATCCTAAATCCTATTAAAGCAATAAACCTAACTATACCTCCATTAGACTAGGAGGTCAATCCTAGTATACGGGATCAGTCAAAGGCATGAACGTGTCCTCTGAATCAAACATTTCAACAAATGGCTTGAGACAATGCCCATTCACTTTGAACACATTGCCATTCGTCAGATTTTTTATCTCGACAACCCCATGAGGATAGACATTAATAACAATGAAGGGACCGATCTAACGAGATCGAAGCTTACCTGGAAAAATATGTAATCGAGAATTGTACAGAAGGATTTTTTGACCGATTATGAATGATTTTCGAAGGATGTTCCTATCATGGAATACCTTCATCATGTCCTTGTAAATTCTCGAGTTCTCATAAGAGTTATTCCAGATTTCTTCGAGTTCATTCAATTAAAGTTTGCACAACGAGTCGGCGTTGTCTAAGTTAAAGTTCAAATTTTTGATAGCCCAGTAGGCTCTATGCTCCAACTCCACTAGCAAGTGGCAAGCTTTCCCATTGACAAGTCTAAAGGAAGACATTTCAATGGGGTCTTAAAAGTTGTACGGTAAGCCCATAAAACATCGATCAAACGGATTGATCAATCCTTACGGTCAGGGTTAACCGTTTTCTCCAGAATTTATTTAATTTCTCTGTTGAAAATCTTAGCTTACTCGTTTGTCTGCGAGTGGTATGAAGTGCTCACCTTATGAGAGATGTTATATTTATTCATAATGTTCTCAAATGACCTATTACAAAAGTGTGAACCTCCACCACTAATGATGGCCCGAGGCATTCTGAATTGGGAAAGGATGTTTTTTTTAAAAAAATAAAATAAAATTGAATGGCCGTACAATAGTCATTGTTCCGACACAGGATTACTTTGACCTACTTAGTGACATAGTCTATTGTTAACAAAATATAAATATTTCCAAAGGATTGGGGGATTGGCCCCATGAAATCGATGCCCTAATAATCAAATGCTTCAATGATAAAAATGGAGTTCAGATGCATCATATTTCGACGAGACAATCCTCCTAATTTCTGACAATGCTCACAAGCTTTGCAAAACTCATGAGTATCTCTGAACATCGTGGGCCAGTAAAGCCGCACTGCAGAATTTTTGGCCGTGGTCTTTTTAACAGAAAAGTGATCACCATAGGCCTGAGAATGACAAAAGGAGATGACACTCTGATGTTCATTGTCTGACACATATCTCCTTAGAATTTGGTTTGAGCAATATTTAAACAAATAAGGATTATCCCAAAAAAAACTTACGTACCTCGCCGAATAATTTTTTCTTATCTTACGCAGTCCAATATGTTGGCATGAAACCTGTGGCAAGATAATTCGTAATGTTAGCAAACCAAGGCAATTGGGAGAGTCAAAACAATTGTTCATCAGGGAACATCATTTATAGGCGTCAGCTTAAGGGAATCGGGGAGATCAAACCTAAAGAGATGGTCAGCCATTACGTTCTCTACTCCCTTTTTGTCTCGTATTTCTATATCAAATTTCTGGAGTAGAAGGATCCATCTTATCAAGTGGGGCTTAACATCCTTCTTAGAAAGAAGGTACTTCAGCGCCGCGTGATCTGTGTAGATAATGATCTTGGATCCGATCAAGTAGGACCTAAATTTGTCCAAAGCGAACACTGCAGCTAAGAGTTCCTTCTCCATAGTGGAGTAGTTCACTTGGGCAGAATTTAGAGTTCTACCCGCATAGTGAATCACATAGGGCTTCTTCTCTTTTCTCTGGCCCAACACTGCCCCAATAGCATAGTCAGACGCATCACACATAATCTCAAAAAGAATACTCCAATCGGGTGGCTGCATGATAAGAGCGGTAGTCAACATGCCCTTGAGAATAGAAAAAGCTCTCTGACATTCTTCACTCATCTCGAATGGTGTATCCTTTTGAAGTATATTGCATAAAGGATGAGAGAGATGACTAAAGTCCTTTATGAATCTTCTATAAAATCCGGCGTGTCTTAAAAAGGATCGCACGTCACGTATGTTCTTGGGTGGAGGTAGGTTAGAGATAAGATCAATTTTAGCCATGTCTACCTCAATTCTCTTAGACGAAATTATATGTCCAAGAACAATTCCATTGGGAACCATGAAATGACATTTCTCCCAATTCTTTTCCTTACATCGCTTCAGCACACATTTAAAAATTTTCAAACACTCGCTGAATGATGGACCAAAGACGGAGAAATCGTCCATGAAGACCTCTAAATATTGCCCCACCATGTCAGAAAAAAATACTCAACATGAATTACTGAAAAGTGACGGGAGCATTACACAGTCCGAATGACATCCTTCGGTAAATAAAGGTGCCAAAGGAACATGTGAACGTTGTCTTCTCTTGATCTTCAAGGGTTATCTTTATCTGATTGTAGCCTAAATATCGGTCAAGGAAGCAGTAGTAAGAATGATCAGCTAGCCTTTCCGAAATTTGATCAATGAAGGGTAAATGAAAGTGGTCCTTCCTTGTGACAGTATTCAACTTTCTATAGTCGATGCACATTCTCCAACCAGTAGTGACTCTAGTTGGCACGAGTTCTGTAAGACCCGTATCCTAGTCCGTACTGTTCCGTCGACTCCAGCGATCCTTTTCATCAAAGTCCGGCAATTCGCGACTTATGATCGGCGTTTGCGCGCAACCCTAAGTTGTATCCTATAGATTTGAGTTGGCTTAATCCGAGACTTGTACCATTGCGACCGCACCGTCGTCGTGGTTCCAACGCCATATCTTGCATACCGATCCGATACCCTGGCAGGGAGATGTGGACCTGCGTTCAGTTCAAGGAAAACACCGTGCGTTTGCAATCCCAAGAGAATCTCTATAACCCATCAATCAATCAATCAATCACCTCATGTCAAGTACAAGAGCAACCCATGCTTTCTTTCTCCATAAGTCAAGCGACCTACCCCAAAAGTCTGCAAGTCTCTCACTTCATATCCATCACTCATCACTCTCTCTCCTTACAACCCCCCCCCCCCCTCTCTCTCTCTCTCTTTCTCTTTACAATTTTCAAGCAACAAAGAGAGCAAAAGAGTGGATGTCTAAGCCCTTCCATGTGAGAGAAAAGTGAGTGTTGTGTGGCCCACTTCCCACCCCAAAATCCTTCATCCTATCCATTCACTTCTCATCATCTTCCATCAAAGGGAAGCACAAGGAGAGCAGCTTTCCATTGGACCAAGAAGATCGAACGGCAGGTGCTTCTATAGGCTAGTTTTCATATTTTTATGATGGGCCAAGTGAGGCCTACCAATTGATGGTATGGATCTCACTTTGGACCCTAGATGTGGCCGATGGCCCACCTTGATTCTCCTTATCATTCCATGATGGGGCCATTCTCCATGGACCCCATCATGATGTTTACTTTCTAGTTTGAAAAGGGATCATCTAGACCTTCCATTTCGGTGGAGAAAGGATCTCCACCATTGATTTTGATCAGTGGGCCTACATGTGTTGGGACCCACTTGATGTATGATTGTATGCATGGAATGGAATGGAGGGCCCATAGCGCCGGTGTCCCTCCATCGCACGTGTCTCTCTCTCTCTCTATTTTCATTTTTTTTTATGATAGATGGCCGTGTGGCCCACTCGAATGGATCCTACCTTGATGTGTGTATTATCCACACCATCCAACCTTTGGTGGCCCACCCTGATAGCATGTCTGTGGGTGGGGCCCACCTTAAATATATGTGTGACCCAACCGTCCAGCGTCCAGGGACGGTGGACGTTGCCAAATAGTGAAGGGTGATCTGACAATGGGTGTACTAACGGCAGCAGCAAGAGAAAAAAAATGGTTTTTGGGAAGGGCTGTCCATGTAGGTCCCACCTCAATGTATAAGTTTAATCCACACCATCCATTCCATTCCTCAGCTCATTTTAGGAATTGAGCCGAAAAATAGGGCCAATCCGACTTTCTGGCGGGCCATAACATAAAAAACAGTGGTTTTCACCGTTAAAACCCACATGATATTTTCTACACCCCAAATATATTAAATATTGGGCTTGTTTGGCTTGTCTTGAGCCATGGGGGCCAGTGGACGTGGTGAATTCAACCGATGTGGGCCCCACCTACGAAAAACCGTGAAAAGTTCCTTTTTCAAGAAAAAAAGATAAATGCATGTGCAGCGCCTGCTGTTGCTGATGCTGCAGCAGGACGCTGTTGCATCTGGCGTGTGGGCAGGGACCACGGTCCCAGTCATGGGCCCCATCGTGATGTGGACCCCACATCAACACCGTGCATTTGTTGGTCCCTTAAGGCAGTGGGACCCCCTCCAAATTTCAGCCGTATATGTGGCTCAGATGGCCCACATCTTAGGAAACAGTGGTGAGTGAACGACTGCCATTGAAACCCTTTTCTAGGTCACAGAAGTTTTAAATTAGTATGAAATTTGTTTTTCCTTTCATCCAGGTCAGCGTGACCTTATCAACGGGTTGGATGGCCTATAAACATTAAGGTGGGCCCCACGTTGGACCCACAATGATGTATGTGTTTATTCACAAGTCCACAGCAGTGGACAGTGGAGCCCACCATGTATGTGTTTTATCAATGCCGTCCAGGCATTTGCTGGACGGCTAGTAGGGCCCACCCTTGATGTCTGTGTTATATCCAAACCGTCCATTTAATTGGTGGGCCATGTGTGTGGACCCCCACCATGATCCATGTGTTGCATCTAATCTATCCAACCATTTTGAAAGCTTATTTTAGGGCTTGAGACTAAAAATAAGGAGATCTAGGATTAGGTGGACCACACTATAGAAAACAGTGGGTTTGACCGTCCACCATTAAAACCCCTTTCAGGCCAATGTGACCTTATGATCAGATTGGATGAGAAATAAATGTTATCGTGGGCCTTGAGAATTTTAATGGTGGAAATCATTATCACCACTTATCTTTAGGTATGGCCCATTTGATATGCATGGGGCTCAATTGGCGTGGCCCATTGGATATACATATGGCCCATGCGATGTGGCCCACTTATCATATTTATGGCCCGTTGTTGAGGCCCACCTTGATGTGTATGTGGCCCGTTGTTAAGGCCCACCTTGATGTGTATGTGGCCGTTGTTGAGGCTCATGTTAGGACACCCATTTTGATGTATCTAAGGTCCATGGGTCAAGGCCCAACGGGATGTCCTTAGGGTCCATTGCAATGTGTGATTCCTCCATGGTTTGTATAATGATATTTATGGCGGGCCATGCCTTGGGAGCAATGTTGGTTTGACATCCACATTATAAGAATAATGTTGGTTAAATGTCCGCATTATAACTCTCCCTAGGGCCCATTGATAGGCCCGTACTTGTTATGTATAGGCCATCTAGGCTCATCTTCATTGTAAGGATAGTTCATCACTTTATATCATGCTTAGTATAGCTCCATGATTCATGCCCATACCATCATATGTATGCTTGATACGAGGAATGTTTGATTATAGCATAAGCCATTGGGCTGAGACATTTATGAGACTCCTTATGAGACGGAGTGCCCCACATGATCGTGTGGTATGCGCGAGATTGCTGCATGATTGAACGGTATGACTCATGCATCTCGCATATGTGTGACTTGATTATTGTATGCCCTAGCGACATTAGGGTCGTGGCTCCACAGGCATATCGTAGATGACCGTATCAGAACCGAAAATACTTGGTTTTAGCACTGTGGGCACTTAGGATGCCTTTGAGTGAAAATCCTAGAACCTTTTTGGTACCAGGAGCTGCTCCAACGTCTAGACCGAGTGGATACGTGAGCGCCCGAGTACCGAATACCAGTAGGCCGCGTCGATCAATGTGTCGTGGTCGGTTGGAAGGGGTATGGCCTTATCCGGCCGAGTGAGGGGACTATAAACTGGGCTGAGTTTGACCAGCTCGTAAATGAGTCCGCTATCGACGAGCCAGGTAAGTTTTGACAGACTACTGGTCAAGCGGATAGTAAGGTCTATTCCGCTCGCTAGGATGTGAGGCTAGGGAGGCGGCAGTCAGTGTGGAGTGTACTAGACCCCAGTGATATCCCAGAGAGGAACTGTACTGTTATGTGTACTTGATGAGTACTGACATGCTTGCTCTGCATCTCACATATGACATTTGGCTACATAGGCCTCACATCGCATGACCTTGGTATAGCCGATAACATTCATGCCTTGCATCACATAGCTTTGGTACAGCCGATAGCATTCATGGACTTATCGCATATTTTCGCATTACTCTAATATTGTACACTTGGCGTTTGTCTTGCGCACACACTTATACCACCTTCTAAGCTTTTGTAAGCTTATGCACGACCGTTGCGTGTAAGTGGCCTTGGATTACAGCAGCGCTGAGGCAGGAGCGCACATCAAATCATTTTGGAGTTTTTAATCACCTTATATTTCCCTTTCTGCATTGTACTTAAAGTTTTGATATAGTGGATATGTGGTGATGTTATTTTGTGACTTGTTTATGCTTGTGGTTATGCTCCATTACAAAAAAAAAAATCATATTAAAAATCCTCCTTGTAGGATCCCATGATCGGAATCTGGCATGTGAGTATCGGGATCCGAGAATGGGGCACTACGGAGGCTGTTGGCGCCGAATTCGGCTATCGAAAATTTTGTGAGCCCGTTTTTCGAGTTTGGGGCGTGACAAGTTCATTGTCGGCATTAGCTACGATGATGATTCCGTACTTCTTAGGAACTACTTGAGTTATACTTACCCATTGATTGTCAGATATAGGGTATATGATACCCACATCCAACAACTTAAGGACCTCTCCTTTAACCACTTCCTTCATGTTTGAATTTTATCGACGTTGTGCTTGTCGGGAGGTTTTTACATTATCCTTAAGATGAATATAGTGAGTACAAATCAAAGGATCAATTCTCTTGAGGTCCGCAATTAACCATTAAAGGGCTTATTTATGCTCAATGAGAGTAAAAATAAGCATACCCTCTTGTTTTACTCAAGATGGGAAGAAATCATCACCGGGTATATCTCATCTTGACCTAAGTAAACATATTTGAGATCAGCGCGCAAAGGTTTTAAGTCAAACTTTGGTGTCTTGAGACTAGACGGTAGAGGCACTACATCGGTTTTGGGTAATTTCTCAAATTATAGCCTCAACCGGTTAATTTTAAGTACCGGCATCGCATCAAGTAAGACATCTATTTCCTGAATCATGTCATCATCTAAATTAGGGGAGCGGGCCAAACACGTCTCTAGAGGGTTAGAGTATAAAGTCAACAGTGCTCTATCTTCCACGAAAGAGTCGATCATGTTAATATCGTGGCTATCGTCTTCATCTTCTGTCTGTTTGCTTATATTGAAAAAAATATTGAGCTCCAATGTCTATTTCCAAAAGATAGATTCATAATTTCATTCCTACAATTAATGATGACATTTAATATAGTAAGGATTGGACAATCAAGAATGACGGGTATCTAAGTGCTCGCATCCATGATGGGTTGAGTATCCAGAACAATAAAATCTATTGGATAGTAGAATTTATCAACCTAGACCAACACATCCTCAATCATTCCTCTTGGTATACGGACTGATCGATCAGCAAGTTGTAATGTGGTCCGGGTGGGTTTTAATTCACCCAAACCCAATTGTTCGTAAACTAAGAAAGGAATTAGATTTACACTCGCCCCCAAGTCAAGAGTGCATGCTTAATTCAGTGGTTCCTAATTACACAAGTGACGGTTGGGCTACCGAAATCCTTGCATTTTTGTGGCATATCTTGCTTGAGGATGACACTCACTTTTTTTGTCAGAAGGATTTTCTTTTGTATGTTTTTCCGTCTTTTGGTCATGCATAGATCTTTCAAAAATTTGACATATAAATGGATTTGTTTAACGACATCCAGTAGAGGGATATTAACCTTCACTTGCTTAAGCACCTCTAGAATATCCTGCGAGTTAGATAGAAGTTTTGGTGCAATCAACCGTTGAGGGAATGACGCAATCGGCTTACTTTGAGGTTCTGGTTCTAACCCATATGGAGCAATACTAGGTCTATCATTCTCATCTTCTTTCGGGTCCTTAGGATTTTCAACCCTCACCGGAATAGATTTGTTAATTGCCTTTCCACTCTTAAGAGTGGTGACAGATTTGGCCTGCTCCATCTAATTTGAAGAGCTTGGGTCACTTATTTCATATTGTGGTTTAGGATTGGGGAGAAGCTGAGCTAGAAGGATCCCTTTCTCCCCAATCGATTTGTTCGTCTCGAGCCCTTGTATGGCCTTTGTAAGGTCTTGAAAGGTTTGTAGCATATCCTAATTAAAAAGCTCTTGATTTTAAATATGTTTTTAGACTGGATCTTCTTAAGGTTTCCTTTAATTCAGAAATTGGTTAAGGATCCCTTGAGGAGTCGCAGTTTGTCCATTCCTCCAACTGAAATTTGGATGGTTCCTCCAACTTGAGTTATATGTATCTAAGGTGGGTCCACTGAAAGGTCTTTCATAGTTGTTTATGACATTTGATTGCCCATTTAATATCTTTTGAAAAGCAAGAATTGTTGGAAAATTCTCAGTTGTATGTATGTTGTAAGCATAAATACCATAAACAACTTCCACAGCCTTGTCAGGTTCTTCCTTCTTAAGTTCCATGGCATCGACTTTTCTTGTGAGTTTGGCTATTCTTACATTTATATCATCTTCCTCTTTTAAAACATAAATTCCTTCCCTTTCCTTTGATTGAGTAGGCTTAGAAGTGGTAGTCCTTAAGGAGGTATCCGATGATTGCGCGTTTTCAGCAAGTTTATCAAAATAATCTCACACATCATCGGCTTCCTTGTTCATGAATTCCCCATTACACATCATCAGCTTTCTTGTTCATAAATTCCCCATTACACATCATTTCCACAAATTGGCGGATGGGTGAGATCAATCCCTCATAGAAAAAGCTTGTTATACGCCATGTTTCATAGCCATGTTGTGGACATATTTATGAGATCCTTAAATTGTTCCCAACATTAGAAGAAGGTCTCATTCTCTTTTACGCAAAATTTATGATTGTTTTCCTTAAGGTATTCATTTTATGATACGAGAAGAACTTTTTAAGGAACTCCTTTGTCATCTCAGCCCATGTGCCAATGGACCATGGTCTTAAGGAATGTAACCACGACTTAGCCTTTTCTTTCAAAGAGAAAGGAAACAATTTCAGTCTAACTGTGTCCTCGGATACATTTGAGAAGTGTAATGTAGATATTATCTCATCAAACTCTTTCATATGAAAGTATGGGCTTTCATATTCTAGTCCATGAAACTTAGGGAGGAGTTGAATTACCCCTGGTTTAATTCCACAGTTTCTGCATTCAATGGAAATATCATGCAAGAAGGTATACTCACCCCCGTCGGTTGTAAATAATCTCGTAGAGTATGAGGTGGGGGTGCATTATGCACCTCGTTTTCATCTTGAACTTCCTCAACTGGAGGTTGAGGTTGATTTGCAGTCATCACTTCTATTAACTCAGAGGGTCTCAAGTGGTGTCTAATCTTGTGATGGATAGGCAACCCTTCGACTAATTCCTCCTTCACTCAAAAGACGTAGAGTGTTATCCCGGACCCACTTGGGCATGAAACACTCACAGCCCTCAAGCACCAAACAACTAAAACCTAAAAGAATGAAAACTAAAGCAAATAAGAAATTTAGAAAAGAAAGAGAGAATTGGAAAGAGGTTATCGAATTGAAGTTGCTATGTTAAGATCCTACAAAACATAAAACAATGTTAGTTTCGAAAAACAATTCCAGAAAAAATCATAACTTTAAAAAACAAAGTTAACCTTAATCTTAACCTAATTCTAATCCCAATTAATTTTGGAAAACGTATTCATAGTCCTTGATAACGGCGCCAAAAACTTGTTCACAACTCCAAGTGTAGGGTCGCGATGTACTAATAACTCGTGAGAACGAGGTCAAATCCATAGGCACTAAACTTTTACATATTCTGAAAAGAATTAGAACTAAAACTAGAAAAAGATCTAAATCTAAAATCTGAAATAATTGAAAGTAATTGTGAATAAAATATCAATAATCAAATTGCTCTTGCTCGGGTGGTAGACTCTGAGGAGTTTCAACATCAGGTCAAGGGTTCGAGTACCCATAGGTAGTGAAATCCCACTATGGCGTGAGTGTGTGGGGGTGTGTGTGCATGTAAAAAAAAAAAAAGGAAACTAGAACGCCAAGGATCCACTTGTAGCTATCAAGATGTTACCTTGCTTGATTCAAGAAACACAATTAGAATTAGAGTCTTATCCTATCCAATTGAAAATAAGGGAATTGAAGCACAATCTGAACTTTCTATTGAATTAGTTCGCACATGAATGAGTATTGTGATGATTGGAAGGGATTCCATCATCCTACCATGCCCAGGGGATGATGATGAACAACAGGATATAATG
>JAJHSJ010000014.1:61336854-61464756 GCA_021015155.1 Magnolia officinalis
TAATGATTTGATCAGCCTGATTTTGAGAAGGGGGCCTATAGTTTTTTATAGTACTGATTTCCTACATTGCAGGAAATATTTTAAGGAACAATAAGTTGTGGTACCATTGCTGGTAGGTGATCAATTCTCAATCATCTGTTGCGTAATGTTGATCAACAGGATGTGATGATCAAAACCTTACTATAGAATCTGACATGCATAAGAACATGTCTAAGAAACATATCATATAAAAAAATCGAATTCAAAATGGAAAAAATATGTAGTGTATGTTTGGGTTTGTTGCAATGAACATTTATTTTTTTCATTTCAACTTTCTGCTTTACAAATGGGCCCTACACACTATAATGGATGGCTATAACACACAAAACTGCATCAGTCTGAGATTCCTGGTCGCCCCCTTAAATGAATTTCTCTGTATGTGTGGTAATTTTTTTTTTATTATTTTTTTTTTTAAAGATGGAGTGGGCCTTTAAAAAATAAACAAAAAAATTACATGGAGTGGCCTGCTTTTCGGCTGAGGCACAGGTAGTGGAACTTGCTGGTTGGACGGTTGATCTCAGACGAATTTATTCTGGCACATGTAGCCTGCTTGCAGCATGTGTATTTTAAGAACAGCCATCGTCCTAGTTGTTCACTTGTGGATGAGTCATACCTGCTTAGTGGGCTGCAAATGGATATTGACAAACTTGCAAAATGATCAAATGGTTAGGATCATTCAATCTCCATGACTTTTGGGCTAATGGTCCCAATGATGATGCACATTTGCTGTGAATAGTGGGGCCGAACACTTCATGGAACTTCCGTGAAGTACTCTATCAATGACATTTATCCTTGAATTTTAGAAAGACACATGAAGAAGGGAGCAAGAAAGAGGTCTAGTTGCAGTTTTAAGATGTTAGAAGCATTTAGGGGTTACAGAAATGAGATTACAAAAAGGTAAAAAAAAAGTGACTAATTGGTAATGTTTTCCAAAGAAAACAAAGTATCAGATTGGATTGAAGAAAGGGTATTCTGTACCAGTCCATGAGAACTGTATTGGAAAATCTTGGGAACCATGAAGTATAAGTGCACTGCTTCTGCAAGCTTCATGTTCCTGCCATATCTGTTGCAAGCCATACAACAGCTACTACATTCCTGAATACCATCATGTTTCTCTATACATGCTCATTAGCTGAAATGTTCTATTGTCTTTCTTATAACAATCATGCGCCTTTTGGTCAGGTACGAGGGACAGCGTGATATGCTCTATAACCAAACATTTAACCTAGATCAGGTTGCATTTGCATCTGAGGGAATTAAAACTGACGAAAATTCAGATTGTGAAAATGCTGCTAGATTCCTTCCAACCATCTTAATTCCTGAGAGATTTAGGCTTACTACTCATTGAAATGCCCATATCTTAATAAGATTTTCACTGGGTCTCTATACTGAACTAACTGCTGCTTTTGCTTTTAGATGTTATCTTTGAAATCTGCTAATAAGGAGTTGAAAGGAATGATGAAAACTGTGAAGATTCAGGACAGATGTATGATTCCTTCTTACTCTGTTCTCAGGACATGCATGTTTGTATTTGTGTGAATGGCGTTCTTGGACACAGCTAATTTAAAGATCTATTTGCTAATTGCACAAATAATTACAGTATACTATTAAAAAGTAATAGTATATTGTAAATCTTACAATATACTATTAAAATATGGTAATTTATTTTATTAATTAAAATATTTGTACAGCCTTTGTGGGTATGATGTGCGTTTAAAAGGACTGTCTTGGGCACCTTGTATTCGTTGGACATGGATCACACATCGGTGTACAAGTTATGTAGCTCTAATGCTGCTTGTGGCCCAAGGTCAGTTCAGGGGCAGACAAAATAATTTGTGATTTTGGAATTTTTACTCATAGAGGTATTTCACAAACAAAAATAAAAGGTTTACTTGGGCTCTCTTTTGTTGCATTGGAAAGAAAGAGCTCTTTCGTATCACATGAGCATTGTTTCATGATTTTTGGAAACTCTACTGGGTGGAAATCGCAAGAATCATGAATTATTTTTCTCCTGGCCTGAGCCAAATGCAACTTAGATTCTCTTTGGTGGTTAAGATCCTAAACTGATTTAGTCCTTTTTCTTTTTGGTCTAACCTTTAGAAAAGTGTGTATATGGCGTCGTAATCATTACATTCTAAAAAGACTCAATTTGATGGATTTGATGATGTAGAACATGCAAGATGAGATGATGGATCTGATGGATGTGAGCAGCGAAATCCAAGAATCTCTTGGAAGATGCTACAGTGTATCCGATGACATTGACAATGATGAACTTTTGGGTGGTAATATGAGATACATTCATTTAGGATAGTACTCTCTTCAGTTGGCTTGTATTGTGTGGAATTTTCTTTTTCATTACTGGTGTTTGTGACCAAATCCTAAGAATTCTGCAATGTTAATTTTTCTTTATTTTGTTTCCAGTTCTCTTGTTTTAACATCACAAAGAGCTTGATGCTTTGGAAGTGGACATGGGAACGGAGACAGAATCTGAGGGTGTGTCGGCATATCTTCAACCTGATAAGGAACCAGATTTGGATCATACCTTAAAAATCTCCTCAACAGGACAACATCAATTCCTAACCTTTTGACCTGTGGCCTGTCAGTAGGTGAAGATGGAGATTAAATAAAAAAAAAAAAAAAAAAAAAAAAAAAAAAAAAACTGCAAAGGCCACATCCAACTGAAAAAACCCCAGAATTGGTTGTTAGGATCATCTAACCTATGAGTTTTTTGGGCATGCTTCCCTCATTTGTGGGGTCAAATTTGCCAATGGGCTGGATTACTGAACTGTAGGCCCCACACTTATTCACTGAAACCTGAGATTTCTGTGCAATGAGGTTTGCTAATTCATGTGTAACAGCAATTCATCTACATGTGCCCGCCTGGCACACATGTGAGAAATCCAAGCCAAAGTGATCCCATGGCCAGAGTGTTGTATTAGGCTGCTCCACTCATAATGAGGACCACAATGTTTTAAACCATGGGTGGATTAGAAAAACTGGGCCAAGATTATTCAGCTGTCCTTTTGTTTCGTAGACTATGACATGCCTCTTATCAGTAGACCAGACTGATTTTCGGACCAGGGCATCTACATGGTTGGACCCACTAGACGTCAGGGATCTCGCCCATGGTTGCTGTTGGCACGTGTATTGACCTGTAGATGGGCTGCCTTATTTTTTTTTTCTCCCCCAATATGAAAACCTGACAGTAAAATGGTCTGCGTCACCTTAAAACCCTGTAAGCTATTTGATAATGTTTTAAATAAATAAATATAAGTAACTACATCTCTGTCGAAGCTCAAAACCACAACTTTCTTGGAAATCAATTGCTCTTAACCACTAGGCTAAGAGCAGATTGGATGTCAGTTCTCTCTGCCTTTAATGATTTTGAATGAAGTAGATTTTCATGCCAAAACCAGCCCAGAGCAGGCGCGGCCAGTTGACCTAACTGCCCACAAAAATAGGGTCGAGGTGCTTTCCTGGTGACGCAGGGGAGGACGTGAGGTCGAGCACCGTCTTCCTCAAGAGGATAACTATTCCAAATCCACGGAACTTCTCTAGACTCCTCACAGAGACTTTCTCGAATCCACGAGAAAAAGAGCAGAAAATAGAAATAAATTCTAATAAATTCAAAAAATAGATTAATGAATAAGTGATAATCTTCTAATGCCTCTCCTTATACCATTAATAAAGAAAAAATAAACTAAAATTCGTAATTACCAAAAATAGCAAAATTCTAACTCTAATAAAAATCTTAATTCTAATAAAACTCTTCTAAGGCCTAATTTCTAAAAATAAAAATTACAAATAAACTTTCTCTAGAAGAGTCCTAGTATAACTAAAAGTTATTTCTAAAAAGAAAGAAAATCTAAAACTCTAAAAATATTAAAAAAATCGGAATTATTAAAAATAGTAAATTTTTTCTAAAAATTCGTTTTTGAGCTGAAAGCGCGCGTTTTCTGACAAAACGGACAGATGCGACCCACTTTTGTGGGTTGGTTCACCTCGGATGGCCCGTTTCAGTAAAGATTGATAGGTTGTGCGCCCTGTAACGATACCCGGATCAAAAGTTATGATCAATTTACGGTCCATCTTCTTTTGGCCCAACCATACTAGAAACGTATCTGTGACACGTTCTACATCAGACCCCTCCACTTGAAAAAAACTCGTCCTCGAGTTACGTAGGAGACCTAGTACATGAGTTTGAGATAACTTCTGACGCCGATGTTCATTAGCCATTTTTTTGTACTTGGCATTAAGCTCTTGAGTTGACACAATACATGTACTCATGCTTTTCTTGACTTGACTAATATCGATCGGTTACTTCACATCTGCCTTCGAGATCTCATATTTTTTCTGATAATGTGGGCAATTAGGCGGACTTGCTCCTGAGACGGGATCAACGTGATTTTGTATATCTAGTATGGGAGGTAATTTATTAGGGAGTTCATCGAGCACAACCCTCTTGAACTCCTGCGATACTAGTTCCAAATCCTCTAGGATATTCACAGGCTTCACATATTTTTTCTTTTCAACTAATGGATATATATTTTCCATTTCCTCAGATTGTTTAATAAAGGCCTGTTTAGTGATGAGATATTGTCCTTCTACTTTAGAAGTCTTGGGTTGGTTCTCCATTCCCATAGAGGTCACATGTTCGCCACTGATGAATCCTGTAGTCTGTTGCAACTCCGTTTTGATGAAGTCGTTTCTCGCGGACCAATAATAGGATTTTTCTGCATAACCTTTTACTGATCGGCTATCCTGATAATAATTTTGGTTTTGTTGGAATAATACTTGATCGTAATCTCGAGGGAGGAATTGCATGCACAATAACTTCTTCATCCGCGACCACGTGCGGATTGGTACCTTCATCTGTCTCGCCCGCTCGAGTTGAAGTTGTTCCCACCAATCTGAAGCTTTGCCCGTCAACTTGTATGCCACGAGTTTAACTTTCCTTTCTTCTACGATATTCATGTAGTCGAAGAAACGTTCGACTTCGAGCAACCAATCGAGGAAGTCCTTGAAGTAGAGTTGACCATTAAAACTAGGAAGATCGACTTTCATCTTGAATTCTTGAACCATCCCGTGGTTCATTGATAGCATCGCCTTACAATCAGTATAATTACGAATTCCAGCAATTGCTGGTGGTGGATCACCACCATGAACACGGAATTGCCTTAGGTTTTCCGTCAAGAGATTCGCTATGCGGTTGATGGAACCCTGCAGCCCTTGCATGGCTTGCCGATTCTCTTGTTGCACTACTTTGAAAGCTGCCGCCGTTAAAGGTAAATTCCCTGGAGCACCGCCCATGGGATTGTTGCCCGACCCGTCGTTAGAAGTCATCAATCCGAGGAGAAACCTCTCTTTGATACCAAACTGACACAGGGGAGGACGTGAGGTCGAGCACCGTCTTCCTCAAGAGGATGACTATTCCGAATCCACGAAACTTCTCTGGACTCCTCACAGAGACTTTCTCGAATCCACGAGAAAAGAGAGCAGAAAATAGAAATAAATTCTAATAAATTCAAAAAACAGATTAATGAATAAGTGATAATCTTCTAATGCGTTTCCTTACACCATTAATAAAGAAAAAATAAACTAAAATTCGTAATTACCAAAAATAGCAAAATTCTAACTCTAATAAAAATCCTAATTCTAATAAAACCCTTCTAAGGCCTAATTTCTAAAAATAAAAATTACAAATAAACTTTCTCTAGAAGAGTCCTAGTATAACTAAAAGTTATTTCTAAAAGGAAAGAAAATCTAAAACCCTAAAAATATTTTAAAAAATCGGAATTACTAAAAATAGTAAAATTTTCCTAAAAATTCGTTTTTGAGCTGAAAGCGCGCGTTTTCTGACGAAACGGACAGATGCGACCCACTTTTGTGGGTCGGTTCACCTCGGATGACCCATTTCAATAAAGATTGATAGGTTGTGCGCCCTATAACGATACCCGGATCAAAAGTTATGGTCAATTTACAGTCCATCTTCTTTTGGCCCAACCATACTAGAAACGTATCTGTGACACGTTCTACATTACTGGTTTCAAAACAATTATTAGTCAGGGCAAGTTTTTTCAAGTTGAATCGACTTGATTAAGCAACTGAGCCTTGACCAAATTGAGTCTCTCATACACTCACGTTCTCATGTTCTTGACGAAAGCTGATAATGTTGAGGCTTCTTTTTTTTTTTTTTTCCTTTTTGTTGTTGTTGTTGTTGTTGTGCAGTTTACACACACATTCTCATGTTCATAGTGTTGATGCTTTTTTTTAATAAAGTTATTGGGATAGTTTTTTTTACTGAAATTTTCTGTGCTGTTACAGGCAGAAGATGAACTAGGTTTGCCAGCTGTTCCTCGAGCATCCATTC
Source organism: Magnolia officinalis (assembly GCA_021015155.1). NCBI lineage: Eukaryota > Viridiplantae > Streptophyta > Magnoliopsida > Magnoliales > Magnoliaceae > Magnolia > Magnolia officinalis. Next base: position 61,343,264 of record JAJHSJ010000014.1, read on the forward strand.
GTGGTTAGAGAATGGATCAAAGTATCACATGTGAAAATTTTGTTTCATATATACATCACCTGATGTCTTGGAATTATAGGTGGTGATTCTTTCTTAAAACGGAGCATGATTTAACACCCTCTGGTTTTATCACTGTATTTATTTAAGGCTGAACTTAGATGTATGCTGGTATTTTCTCATAATTCACTTAAATATGTCTAGAATTCTCTCATTTACACTGCTATCATCACTTTTAGGAACCGTTTCTTTCTCTGTTTTTGTGATAGCAGACACTTTCTTTCCTGTTTAAAAAAGTAAAAGAAAATAAAACAGGGTTTTTATGGATAAAAATACTGGTTTTCTATTTTAAATCTAAGAAATCTAGGTGATAATTTCCCCACCTTTTCATAGGATATGGTGTCTAATCCAATCCATGTGACACTCTTACAATTCAATCCAACCCAGCCAGGTCGTACGGCCCATTGGGGATGGATCATGGCCTGAAAGACAACACAGATCAACGGTGCCTAACCATCCAAATCATGATTATAAAACTTAAATATGGTGAATTACAAGGTCCTAATTAGGGGACCGACCTGACATTGGGTTGGGTTTTGGCAGGATGTATCGGGTTTGGTCTCGGGCTTGGGCCATGCAAACGCCAACTTGATAAAACTTGGGTTGGGCTTGGGTTGAGGTCTCTGGTTGCCCGACCCAACCTGAACCCGATCAATATATAAATTTCTTATAAATTAATTATAATTGAGTGCGAATCTTCTGTGTTGAACGCACAAGAAATTCCAACGCTGTCGAGTTTCATTGGTCCACCTCATTTCTGATGACTCAAGCTAATAAGATACACCGGATTTCTCTCTCCCAAATAGATTGCTTGATACACGATACGACTTTTAAAGAAGTAGTTGTCTTATATTTTAGCTTATTTGTTTAGAAAAAAATGTTTTTTTATAATAAATAACTACATATATAATTAATAAAATTATAGGTATAAAAAATAAAACTTGTATTGAAAATATAATAGACTAATGTAATAATAAAAATATTAGCATATATCTACCTGACCAACCCAGCCAACTTGACCGAACCTGCTTGGGTTGGGCTTGGGTTGAGAATTCCCAACCCGAGGTTGGGTTGAGGTATAGGAACCTTGGCTTGGGCTAGGGTTGAGCACCAACCCGACCCAACCCGCCCGACTTCCAGCCCTAGTCCTAATATAATCAGTGATTTGGATAATCCAGGCTGTTGTCATTGTATGCAATGTATACAGGTGATTAGATAACAAAATTAAAAGTTGTGGTGAATCTGACCATTGCAACAAGCAGATGGTCAGCGGTCCAAAATAATTCAAGCATTGGATAGCTATCATTGTTTGATCTGTTTAATTTTTGAGTAATGCTCCAACGGAGACAATTGGACTGTCTGTATGGATATGCAAATCCCATGGGCAACTCCTGCACAAGGAAGCCCATTCACATGCCACTCATGTGGGGAAGTGTCCAAACTATATCCAGATGGGTCTCACCATTTAGATGCCCTTTTATCCAAAAATTGGGCGTGTTCACTAATTAGTAGAGTTACGATTCATGAACTTAAAAAAAAAAAAAAAAAAAAAAAAAAAAACACTAAAATCAAACTTCTTATATGCCTTCATTTTGTTTCTAACAGTACGGCTGTTGGATGAATAGATTGGGCTGATGTGTGCAGTGGGAACCAACTGATGGATAGATTGGATCTCAAACACATTTGCCATGTTGGCAAGTGGGTTGGCACGTATAAATTCCGTTGCATGTGTACAAAATCCAAGCTTTTGATTAGATTGGCCACATTTCTTAAATCATCTGGTTGAAAGAGCAGGGCTTTCACTTAGGTGGGCCTGAGTATGTGAAAGAGTGGGTCTAAATGATATTTTCCCCTAAACGTCCATTGTTTTGTATACTATAAAAAATGTGGCCCATCTCATGGAAAGCTTGATCTTGTACACGTGTGCCATATTTGCATGTGTAATGGCATGAATACAAGCAAAGTTGTAAACTAGCATCGGTTATCAAACCTCATTTTGCCAAAATCAGCAGTGTTTTTTTATTATTATTTACAACTTTAGTTTTTAACATTCTGGCCTGCAATCTCACCTTTTCTCCTAATCAATTTAAGACATGCAAGAAGCTATATATCCATCACACCACAACAGATTATTTTATTATTTTTTTAAATATTTATAATCACTAAAACTGACAATATAATCATTTTTATCTCTAAAGTACATTTCCAATGCATCAAAATAATTTGTTTGCCACATATATAAATGGGCAATGAAATGTTATTAAACACTAGAAAGGCAAGAAAGAAACAAAAGCCTTCAAGGCAATGGATTAGAATCCCAATTACAAATAGAAGATCTATAGTACCCTTTGCAAGAGAAGATCGATAGTACCCATTCCAATTAAAACCAGCTACTAGGAATCTATCATTGGGAACCATGGAAGCACACAGAGATGAATCAAGCAGAGTATTCCAAACCCACAAAGAAGCCCAATCGCAAAGACTTTGAATTTAACGTGGAAACCTTTCGGGAAAAAACCACGGCACAAAGCAACAGTAATCACTATGAAATCAGAAATTACAAGAGATAATGAGAATACCCGATTCGAACAAACCTCGAATCTCCCTTACAAGCCCTTTGAAACCCTAGGAACGAATTATAAAATACCTTTAGATTTCGATTTCACTCCTATATATAACCTCTAAGAGAATCACAATCAAAATCAGAAACAAATCTCGCAGATACACAACTCTGCATAAATCTTGTCATACGTTTGATGACACCTTCGATGGGACTTCGATGACATCGACAGACTGTCGGCATTGAACCTACGTCAATGTCATCGACAGACTGTTGAATTTACCAATTTTAAGACATCTATCAACATCTACACATGAGATTTCCAAGGTACAAAATTTCAACCTTATTCAAAATAGCACTCAACTTTGAAACAGGAATACACTTCTAAGAGGCCAAAGCGATTGCATTATAGTCTTCGTCCACCATGAAAATCTCCACACCAGTGCTTTCTGCTCTCTTTTGAGGATCCATTCCCCCACTAACCACTTCCATCCTTAAGTATGCCTCCAATCCTGAAAGGCCAAGAGTTATAAAAAGAACTTATGTCAGTATTAATAAACCATTATATAGCAATTTAAGAAATCATTCCGGTAACCAATCACCCAGAGCATGGTACCACAACTAATGGTGTTGTATCCTACCAACATAGTATATATACACCACCAGGTGGGCTACATTGTTGAAATCAATGGACAGATGACGATCCAACTCAACATACGGGTGTGGCTAACTTAATGGTTTGATCAACCTGATTTTTGAGAAGGGGGGTCCGTAGTTTTTCATAGTACTGATTTCCTACACAAGTGGCATGTTGGCAGGAAATATGTTAAGGAACGATAAGTTGTGATCAATTGTCAATCATCTGCTGAACAATGTTCAATAGGATGTGATGATCAAAACCAAAGTTTCTTAGCGTAAGAACATGGCTAAGAAACAGATCATCCAAAAAATCGAGTTCAAAATAGAAAAAAAAAAATAGGAAAGTTGATTATTAATCTAATGCTATTTACTTGTAAATGAAATATACTAGCAAGGATCACTCAATCAACTTGCCTGTTCACTCCTTGATAAGATGATCCAAACCATACATCTGGAAGTTCCCATAACATATGTCCCACATGAGAGAAATCTCACTGATATGACACCTTCCTATAAACTATTGTTTCAAGTTGCTTTCAGATGAGTAAGATTTTCTTTGTCAACCATCTTCGGTGTGAACTTCTAGTGGGGCAGAAGAAGAGAGAACCCCATTAGCAAACCTCAATTATGTAAACATGACATCCACTACAAGTATGAATTTCCAAAACTCACCGTGGTCCACGTATTGGTTTCACCATTAATAAAAAAAATGGAAAGTTTGCAAAGAAAATAACTATTGGTTCACATTCAATGTACGCTTGTCACCCACCTGATAAGCAGATTGGCCTGATTTTTGGTTCAAAAATCACAAGCTGCCTAACCCAGTCTCCCACAAGTGCAACATGTTGGCACATGCGCTGCTAGGCCCCTTCTCTTTCTCATTTGCACGAGTCCCACTCACATTCCTCGATGAAATGATGGTGTTTAAATGTTCTGTTTGCCAAAAGAAAAAAATATATATATATAGTTAACCACATAAAGCAATTCAGGAACTATACAATGCCATCTACCAGAAAAGCAGGTAGTTGACAATGCACTGACAAAGAATTTGTATGGCATATGTTTGATTTTCAATTTTCATAAATGGGATTCAGATTTCCTTATATAAGTGTATTATTGGATATTAACATCTTTCAATGTATGATTATTGAGCATGGAATTGTGACTGATCCAATTACTAGAACAAGCTAATGCCCATAAAAGGATGATCTGCCTGGCTGTTTGCATTGGCGGAATCCAAAAGTCAGCAGTGGACAAGAAAGAGTTTTTTTGCTGATGTGATGTTTCCTACCGGTTGGAACAATAAAGTAACATGTGGGAAACTATTTTCCTTTCCACATTTTCTAAAAGAAAGAGTGTTTTCTTTTTATTCTAAAACCTTGTTAATCTACATTTTTCACACATTTTGAAGGACAAATATCACTTTTTGACCATAGACCATTCCATATTTCCATGAAAATCATGGAAACTAAAAGAAACAACCATTTTAGAATTCTTTTCCATGAGTTTCCTAATCTATCATTTTCCTCCCTCACATGTGACCATGGACCATTCTTTTATGGATGTCATGGAAAAAATTAAAAATAAAAATAAAAAATGGACCATTCTCACATGCAATTCCACATTTTCTCCTAATCAGTTTAAGAATGAAATGGTTATATATATCACACTACAAAATAGATTTTTTTTAATCACAAAAAGTCAAAAACATTATCATTTAAAAAAATGCATTTCCGATGAATCAAAGTAATTCATTTCCCTCAAAATTATTTCATTTTTTATGTGGGTATAATGAAATCTTATTAAACACTAGAAAGGCAAGAAAGAAACAAAATTCATCAAGGCAATGGATAAGAATCCCAAATACAAAGAGAGGATCTATGGACCCCTTTGCAAGATAGTCAACAATTCAATTAAACCAAGTACTGTGAATCGACACATGAGATTTCCAAGAAGCAAGATCATAACCTCAACTCATTCAAAATAGAGCTCGGCTTTGAAGCAGGAATGTAGTTTCCAAAGGCCCAAGTGATTGCATTATAAAGTCTCTATCCGCTGCCAGTTCACAAAAATCTTCACACCGGCTCGGATACCTAAGAATTCCGCTCTCTTTTAAGGATTCCTCCTTCACTAACCACTTCCATCCTTAAGCATGCCTCTAATCCCCAAAGGCCAAAGGATACAAGAAGAACTAGTGTCAGTATTAAGTAACCATCATATAACAATTTAAGAAATCATTCCAAGAATCGATCACCTACTGACAAGGTACCACAACTTATAATGTTGTATTCCGCTAACATAGTACTTCACCATGTGGGCCACATCATTGGAATCAATGGTTGCCTCGACATGTAGGTGAGTCCCATGTAGTTATTTGATCAGCCTATTTTTGAGAAGGGGGCCTATGGCTTTTCATGGTGTTGATTTCCTACACAAGTGGCATGTTGACAAGAAAGATGTCTCCATGCAACAAGTTGTGGTACTATTGCTGGTAGGTGATCAATTCTCAATCATTTGCCACACACTGATTTCAAGATGTCTTAGGCTAGTCATTTTGCTCATGTCCCTGGGTAACTCTGCAAGATCATCACGGCCCAAGAGTCTCAAGGTTTGCAAATGGTGAAGACTGCAGATAGATTCAGGAAGGGCTTTTATTTATAGTATAAGACAAGTTGAGATATATCATGTGTTTCAACTTACCAATTGAAACCAACGACTCCATAGTGACATTTACTCCTCTTAAATCTAACACACGCAAGCACATGCAAGCACGTAAAATGTACCCATAGTTCACAAGGATCGCCGACCATATTCCATCCTCCAAGCACAAGCAGTGTTCGCAAATGGTTTGCCGTCCTCAAGTCATTTTGACCTGTTATGACGCAATCACTAAACTCGCACTCCAAGGACAAACTACGAGCCCGGCTCATGTTAGAGATATTCACAGTAGTATTGACCTTCAGAATTGAGCATTCATTCCCTGCAACAGAGCATGCAAGATCATGCACGAGGTCATGCATCTTGCACCATTGTATATTCCCATCACCATCTTTCCCAACATCTTGAAAGAAGGACTGCCACAACAGATTATTAAAATACTCTCCACCAATGTCTTCCATTTGTTTAATTTCATCTGATGATTGAAGGAAACCTTCTGCCATCCAAAGTCGGATCAGTTTCTTCTTTTCAATTCTATAATCTTTTGGAAATATTGAGCAGTAGGCAAAGCATTGCTTCAAATGTGATGGAAGATGATAATAACTCAACTTTAGAGCTGGTAAAATGTGATTATCTTCTTCGGGTAAATTCCAAATTTCACTTTCTCTGACAAGCAACCACTCTCTTTCCTCTGTTTTAAGCCGCATCAAGCTTCCGAGCGTCTTTGCTGCCAATGGGACACCACCACACTTCTTTACAATTTCCTTTCCGTGCATTATGAGGTTTGGATGTTCTTGTTGTCCATGCACAAACACTCGTTGCTTGAACAGAGACCAACAATCAGCATCTGATAATACTGGCAAACGGTATGAAGGGATAGTGCCCATGATTGAAGCAACTTTTTCACTGCAGGTAGTTATAATGATTTTAGTACCCGCGGTACCTCCTCTGAGATATTGTTTCAATCAATCCCAGTTCATGGGTTTTTCATCCCACACATCATCCAACACAAGTAAAAATTTCTTCCCACTCAGCAGTTCTCGGAGTCGACGCTGCAGTTGATCCATGTTTTGGAGATCACATTTGCTATTAGTTGCTGACTCTATGATATCTTTTGTTACCCTACTCACACTGAAATCATCCAACACACAAACACACATTCTTAGCTTGAAATGCTTCGCAGCCCTCCAGTCATTGAAAGCTAATTGAGCGAGTGTGGTCTTCCCAAGGCCCCCATACTGAATATGGGGATGACTGTAACATCCTCTCTGTTATCCTCACTAAAAAGTAATTCCATTACTTTTTTCTTTTTTTTTTTTTTTTTTTTTTTTCTTTTTATTTATTTTTTATTTTTTATCTTCCTCTCCGTAAACATCTGACTCGATTACAAACGAGTCAGTTGGTTCTCGGCCTTGAATCTCCAACACCCGTTCTACCTCTTTCAAATGGAATTTAGACCTCTCTTCAGCAATTGCATCTAATCTCCGCCTTATCTCCTTTATCTTATCTGCCATATTTGAATGGGACACCAGTGGGTTGGATGCCGAAATTAAGGTGCGTACCTTCGTAATCCAATCCCCAATCTCCACTTTTTTGCGTTTAGCTTCCACTTTCGGTTCTGCTTCCATTTCTGTTGTGAAATCATCCAATATATCATCTGCATCATAAACCACACATTTAAGCTTTCCCAGCCATTCTGCAGCGCCTTGCTCTTTACCAGCTGCTCCTCTGCATCTTCAAGCACAGCTTGTGTCGTTGATAACTTCTTAGATTTTCCATCTCATCGCGAACACCCCACAACAGTTCACACTGTTCTAGGATTGGGGAGGCTAGTCTTTTGGTAATCACTTGAAGAAGGCCTGATACAACCAATTCTGTCATTCCTTGTTCCTAACAGGGAAATCACAAGAAAAAAAAAAAAAAAAAGTTAGGGAAAGAGAAGGATCTCAAGATCATGTATGAGATCATCCTCCTCTATTATTGCCTATTTGTGTTCCATCTATCTTATCCTCCTCTCTTATTGACTATATATGTTCTATCTATCTTAGATTCTACACCATATAATAAGCCAGTGAGAGCCCAAGGTGTGAATTGACATAATTGACTCTCTCCACGAGGCAAATGTACGTTGATTATGATTGTTGGTTTGGTGGGCCACAATGCAAATGGTCCTAATTGCCCGATGTATGCATTTTTTAAGTTAAGGAAGATCCTGGTGATTTTCTAAAGTAACGACTTAACTTGATGCCCTTGACAAAATCTTGCCCTACATGTTATTTATTTTTAAGGGCTTGGTTAGATTGGACTCGGATTAGGCAGGGACCCTCTAGAACCGGTGGCAGTGGTCACTGCTGTGGGCCCACAATGATGTATGTGTTTCATCCATGCCGTTCATCCATTTTGCTAGCTCATAATTTTAGGGAATTAGGGCAAAATGAGGCAGATCCAAATCTCAGATGGACCAAGCTACAAAAACAGTGGTGATTGAACGCCTATCATTAAAAACTACTTCTTAGGGCTACAAAAGTTTTGGATCAAGCTGATATTTGTGTTTTCACTTAATTCAGGTCTGTATCACCAAATCAACTAGATGGCAAATAAACATTACAGTGGGCCCCAGGAAATATTTAACGGTGGGTGTTCGATCACCACTGTTTCCTGTGGTGTGGTCCACTAAAGATTTGGATCTGCTCATTTTTGGGTTCATGTCTTAAATTGAGAAGGAAAAAAATGAATGGACGACATGGATAAAACACATACATCATGGTATGGCCCACAGAGCTTTTCCAGCACCCACCGGTAACTGAGGGGTTCCTACCCAATCCGAAACTGTTTAGTCTCTTGTAAACGAAAAAAAAAAAAAAACATTGTTTTTACACACTGCATTAAAAGGTCCCAGAGGAATATGTACCAAATGACCCTCATGCCCTTTATCGTGTACAAGGACACTAGATCTGACTAACACCATCAAATTGCTTGTACGGCACCTATACCGTCCAGAAGTTCCAAATTCGCATGATGGCCCACTTGATGATTGGATTGGCATGATGGCCCAGTAGGGACGTGATGAGGTCGATCACTGTATACCTCATTGAATATCTACTCCAAATTCGTAAGCTCTCTTAACTCTTCAGGTAGCTTCCTCAAATCCACAGGGAATAAAAGTATAAATAATTTCTAATAAATTTAAAATAAGTTATTGATAATAAAAAATAAAATTATAATTCTTTAAATAAGGAACTCAAAACCTAAAATGGGGTTTTAGACTTAGACTCCAACTCAACACCCTAAAAAGTTACTTATAAATATTACAGATGACCTCTATTCCTACTAGACTTCATGGTTTTTAGCTAAAAATAATAAGTATCCAATTTGGGGCTACCACTTTATTCTCCAAATTTTTCTAAGTCCTTTTCACATTGGGCATGACTTTTACAACTCAATGGATCAAAAGTCATATTCCAAGTAAAACTTACTATTTATAGTAAAAACGTAATTAAACGGGACTTTTGACCGTCGATATGATGGAATCTCGTAAATCTGGTGTGGGTAACCCGATAGAGCAGGGTTGGTTGACTTGAGTAAGTTCTTCTAGCCCAAAATCATATATAATATATTGAAAAACTAATCCCGGTTTGCGAGATATGATTGTTTTAAGGTCTTGACGATCCAGATCGTTTCCACCTTCGATCAAGCCTTGTCTAGTCCATCTTTCCCATGAAAGTGTCTGCGACCCGCTCTATATCAATCCCTTCAATTCGAAAGAACTTGACCTCGAGTTCTTATCCAACTTTGGGTCATGATACTCGGTCAAGTTCGCAACATTGAAAGTAAATGAGATCTCCATGTCATCCAGAAAATCAATAACATAAACATTGTCATTGATCTTTCGATGGATCAACATCAGTCAAATCTTCTTGTTCTTCAACTTGTTGTAGGGCTCGGTCGGAAATCTCTCCTTACGTAGATGCACCATAACATTGTCGCCCACCTTGAACACCTTTTGCTATCGATGCTTGTCGGCTTGCTCATTTTACTTATCGTTCAAAGCTTGCAACTTGGCTTGCACATCTGCATGAATGTCCACGATTTGGTCTACTATATGTTCTATTGCAATGCTCTTGCTCATGAGCTTGGGCAAATGGAGAGGTACTCAACCATAAATAATGTGGAACAGGGACTTCCTTGTCGATTGGTTTACAATATTGTTGAATGCAAACTCCACTTGAGACAAGGACAAATCCAACTGCTTTAGTTTGTCACGTGAAATACACTGAAAGAGGTTTCCCAACATTCGATTCACAACTTTAGTCTCCATTGGTCTGTAAGTGGTCGTAGGCATTACTAAACTAAAGTCGCGTACTAAACTGATTCCACAAAATTTATCAGAAGTGACTAATGAACTTTGTGTCACGGTAAAAAATAATGGTCTTAGGAACCCTATGTAGCCACACGACCTCTCTGAAAAATAGATTCACCATGTGTGTTGCATTGATAGCCTTCTTACATGGGATAAAGTTCTCTCTCTTTGAGAAAAGTTTTCTATCTTTAAGGAATGATCTACCACCACGAACACTGAATCCATGCTACGCCTTGTTTGTAAGAGACCAAGCACAAAGTCCACAAATAAGTCCTCCCAAGGACCGTCATCCGCGGGTAACGGGGTGTAGAGGCCCGTATTATGAGAGTGCCTCTTGAAGGTCTTACAAACATGACAACACTTCATTGATTTACTCACATCATATACCAATTACGGCCAGTAATACCCTTCCTCAACAAGAGCTCGCGTCTTATCTCACCCAAGGTATCCACCAAGGCCACCTTCATGTAGCTTTTGAATAATCTACTCCCTCAGAGAACTTTGAGGAATGCATAGTTGATTCCCTTTAAAGAAATTGTCTTGCATATGTAGGTCACTGGAATGACCCTCTTGTCACCTCATACATGCATCCTTAACGTCCTCATCCTCGCCATATAACTCTTTGACACAGTCGAAGCCGACCACCTCATTGCTCATCGTAACAAGTAGTGATGCACAGTGGCTAAGTGCATTAGCTACCTTGTTTTACTGTCATGACTTGTGCTTTAGAATGAACATGAATTCTTTCAAAAATGCAACCCATCTATCATACACACGGTTCACATTAACTTAACTATTAATAAACTTTAAGGTTTGATGGTTAGTGTAGAAAACAAACTTTCTCTGAATCAGATAATGCCACCAATGTCACAACGCTTGAATCACTGCATACAACTCAAGCTCATATGTCGACCATTTCTTTCGGGCTTCGCTGAGTTTCTTGTTGTAGATGCCTTTTTATAATAAAACTCCTCCAATTTTGATATATGAGGCTTAAACAGCTTATCCAAACTGGAAAGAATCAAGACTAGTGTTGTGGACAATCGATACTTGATTTCAGCAAAACTCTTGTTGACCTCATCCATCCACTAAAATGGACATTTTTTCATGTAATCTGTAATGAGTGTGACTATAGTGTTGAAATTCCTCACAAATCGACAATATATTGTCGTCAACTTGTGGAAAGTCTTCACTTCATGAATACTCATCAGAATCGGCCATTCCCTAATGGCTCACACCTCTTCATCGTATATACGGATGCCCGTGGATGCAAATCCTAAGAACAACAAGTTATTCATTAAAAATGCACTTCTTCAAGTTGAAGTACAATTTGTAAATTGCCAGGACCTGTAACGCCTGCCTGAGATGTTCTATGTGCTTCGTCTCACTCTGAATATATATATATATATATATATATATATATATATATATATATATATGAATATCATCAAAATATACCACCACAAACCAGCTAATAAATAATTTTAATACTTGATTCATCAAACACATAAAAGTGCTTGGTGCATTTGATAGACCGAAGGGCATAACCAACCACTCATATAATCATTCCTTGGTCTAGAATACCATTCTCTACTCATCAACGGGGTAGATATGAATCTGATGGTATCCTTTCCTCAGATCTAGTTTAAAGAATATATTGGCACTTTCTAACATATCAACCATGTACTCTAATCGCGGGATATTGTGAACCGATATTTAATGGTAATCTTTTTAATTGCTTGATCGTCGACACATATGCATTAGCTCCCATCTTTCTTTGGCATTAATAAAGTTGGCACGACGCATGAGCTCGTGCCCTCTCTCAAAAGACTCTTACGGATCAATTCTTCCACTTGTCCCTGAAGTATCTTACACTCTTTCGGACTCATTTGATAATAAGGGTAGTTGGCAAGTTAGCCACATGGACGAGGTCTATGTGATGTTGGATATCCCACATGGGGGCAATCCATCAGGTTAATCTTTGGGCCAAATTTCTTTGAATTCGTTCATCAACGACCTTAAACATAAAGAAATGTCTAAGGGCTTTGATTCCTCACCCTTTACCACTAAGGTGTACACCTTGCCGAATTCGTTGGATTTCTCCACGGAATCTCGAATGGTCAGGAGGGAGCTCCCCTTCACTTTAGAAGCTTCGGGGTAGTTCTCTAGTGCCATAGGGGCAATGGTCGTCTTTCGATTGTCCTTGACAAAGATGTAAACATTGTCTCATCCTTGGTGACTCGTATCACAGTTCGATTTCCATGATCGACTAAATAACATATGACATGCTTGCATGTTGACCACATCACAAAGTACTTGATCTTTATAGTTCTTACTACTTGAAAACGAGACAATGCATTGTTTAGTTACCTTGGTTTCGTTTACCTTTTCAATCCTGAGAATAAAGTAAGGAAAGGATGCTTTGTTGTATATAGTAGCAATGGTTAGTTAAACTAGTGATAAATTGTGAGGAAATAGACTACACTTACTTGATATGTTTTGATTCTCCTGTTTAATTCTTGCTTAGATCTTTGAACATGTGTATTGAACTAGCTAAATGATTAAATCAGTTACTTATTGTAGGTGGCATGTGTTAGCTCTGTTAGTATGTATTTGTAAAAGAAATATATGTATTGTTCCTTATTCTTACTCATGATAAGATCCATGTTGTTGTTATGCTGTTATGACACACACATCGTTGGAATATCTCCATGGGAAGTTCTAGTGATGAAGAGTCCGTGCTTAGGGTGTAACTAGACTAACTATGATGTGAGTAAGCCCCCAACATGGAGGCTTTTGTTGTTGGCATCTGACTATGGGGTTTACCATCCATGTGTGGTTTCACCTAACTCACTTGGGATGAACCTCGTAACCTTTTAAATTTTGTTGTTTACTCATCTTTGAACCATTCATGCCGTCATGCTTTAATCGCCGTATTTAGTGATTTCAACATTCATTCCTAGTTAGCATTGATGGAGGCCCTTTACATTGAATTAATTGACCACGTGTTGGTGGGTACTACACAACCCTAAGGCAGTAGCCTTATGGGCTGGGGATGGTGGTCATGGGACATTACACTCGAGCCGTCGGCTTACGCTGGGCCATGTACTCCCCATAATGACCGTGAGCTTATTTAAATTGATTAGTTGCAATTGGACTAATAGCGGGTTGACTAATCATGCATCAATAGCACAAAACAACACTTATTTCTATTGTACGTGACACACGTAATCGCCTGTCTGAATGTTTTACCCGGAGCACAGACCAGTATCTATTGTTATCGTACGTATTTGCCTGTCTAGATGTTTTACCCGGGGCACAGACCGTCTGGATGTTTTTCCCAGGTCGATAATTGCATTCATGCATTCATGCACTTAATAAGACAACATCTACTGTGTTTTAGATTGTCTGTATGTTTTTATACTATTACTTGTTTAGGGCAGCGGTGTGTAATCTTAAGGGGAGATCACACTGAGCTGGCCACTCATTCATCAATGTTCAACCGTACAGAAGATGCAGGGACAGATGGAATTGCGATGGAGGCTGCGGACGAGGAGGAGCCTGGAGATGAGGAGACGTATAAGGAGGCAGCGGCGTATTATGGCCTTAATCAATAGCTTTCCTTTGATAGTTTATTTGAAATTGATGCATTGAACTTAAGGTATTGTAATATGCCCCCAGTTGAGTAGGCCAAAATATTGTTTGCATGTTGGACCAGATATATGTTATGTTTCATTTCCGCTATTTGCACTTTGATTCACTCGTTGATTACCATTATCATTAGCTAATTCTTGGGTTTTTGGAATCTGAATCCTGTGCTCAAATTTTGAAAACCTGGACATTACAAAGTTGGTATCAAAGCGGAGTATGAGATAGCCTGGTTGTGGGATCAATACAAACCTTGAGGGACTTACTTAGACAAAACTTAGGCATTTCCCTTTAAAAAGTAAGGAGCATGAGAAAACTTAAGGACAAAACACTTAGGCCCCCTTAAACTTTAGCAGGGTGAACATCCTCGAATAGTTAGGAAGAACTTAGTATATGAATCACCTAAAATCTCGTGGAAAATAACAAATTTAGAAACAAAAACCTTAGCCCCCTTGGAAAATTCAATCCAAAAATGCTAATTGAAGGATGAACTCTCTCGCCATGCAATTGGCAAGATCTCTGATTTCTGAACCATGAAAATCTAATCCCGCAACCTCTTCCAGAAGGCAGAAGTAAATCTGGAGTCTCGATCTGATATAATTTCTTGCGGAACTCCATAGGATCGCACGACTTCTTGGATGTATAACCTTGTCAAACTATCGGTGGAGTCTGTCGTGCGGATCGGGAGGAATCTGGCGGCCTTAGTCAACCTGTCGACAATGACCCAGATCGAGTCGTATTTCCTCTACGTCTTAGGAAGACCAGATATTAAGTCCATAGAAATGTTGTCCCATTTCCATTCAGCTAAAGGTAGTGGCTGAAGGAGGCCAGCAGGCTTGCGATGCTCAGCCTTGATCTTCTGGCACACCATGCATTTTGCCACAAAGTCAACGAAGTCCCTCTTTATGTTGTTCCACCAGTATTGCCTTTTAACATCGTTGTACATCTTAATGCTTCCTGGGTGGATGACTAACTTGGAATGGTGGGCTTCTATCATTACTTCCTTATTTCGGCGTCATTTGGAACACACACTCGCCCCTGACACTGAAGACCGCCGTCGTCACCAACCCTCCAGTTAGGCAACTCTTCATTCTTACGCCTTTCCTTCATCTTGACAAGTCATTCATCCTGGTCCTGTGCGGAGATCACGTGTCGGACCAAGGTTGGTTCTGCAGTCAATAGAGTTACGTAGGCATCAGTTTCGTCGAGGGTGAGCTGGATATCGAAGTCTTGTACGAACTTCATCATCTCGTACTCCTTGAGCATCAGAGTGGCCACCAGCTCATGCTTCTTCTTCCGACTCAGAGCCTTGGCTACAGAGTTTGCCTTAGTAGGGTGGTATGAGATATCAAAGTGGAAATATTTAAGAGTTTTCATCCAACGACGCTGGTGCATGTTCAAGTCCTTATGCGTGAATATGTACTTCAGGCTCTTGTGATCGCATAATAACTGAAAATCCTCTCCATACAAGTAATGCCTCCATATCTTTAAGGCAAAAACCACCGCTGCCAATTCTAGGTCATGCGTGTAGTAGTTCTCCTCGTGCTTCTTCAATTGGCGAAAGGCGTAAGCGATCACTCTGTCCTTCTGCATCAGAACGTAGCTAAGACCCAACTTCGAGGCATCACTATATACCACGAACTTCTCCCCTTCTTGCGGGAGAGTGACACTGGTGCAAAAACTAGTTTCATCTTTAACTCCTGGAATGCTGCTTCTACGTTCTCATCCCATGTGAATCGGGCGTTCTTCCTTGTTAGTTGAGTGAGCGGTCGTGCGATTCTGGAGAATTCCTTGATAAAGCGTCTGTAGTACCCGACCATACTTAGGAAACTCCAAACTTCGGTCACTGTAGTGAGCTGCTCCCACTTAGATACTGCTTCCACCTTAGCTGGATCGACCGCTATTCCCTCTGCTTTTACTACGTGCCCCAAGAATTTCACTTCTCACAAAACTCGCATTTGGACAACTTAAAATACAGTTGGTTATCCTTTAGCACGCTTAGGACCGTATGCAGATGCTGCCCATGCTCCCCCTGGCTTTTGGAGTAGACCAAGATGTCATCAATGAACACGATTATGAACCGGTCTAGGTAAGGCATGAAACTCAGTTCATAAGGTCCATAAAAACTGTTGGAGCATTCATGAGACCGAAAGACATTACCAGGAACTTGTAGTGCCCATAACGAGTCCTGAAGGCCGTATTCAGGATGTCCTCATCCCGGATCCTCAACTGGTGATATCCTGAATGCAGGTCTATTTTGGAGAAATACTTTGTGTCTTTCAACTGATCAAATAGATCGTCGATATGTGATAGGAGATATTTGTTCTTGATTGTCACATTGTTCAGTCTCCTGTAGTCTATATAGAGACGCATTGACCCGTCCTTCTTTTTAACAAAGAGGATCGACACTCCCCAGGGAGAAACGCTAGGACGAATAAAGCCCTAAGCTAGCAGCTCATCAGTCTGACTCCTCAACTCCTCCATCTCGCAAGGAGGCATGCGAAACGGAGGGAGTGATATAGGAGCAGTCCCTGGCTTGAGGTCAATGTAGAAGTCTATCGCTCTTCTAGGGGGTACCCCTGGTATTTCTTAAAATACTTCAGGGAAATTCCGGACTATCGGTTTCTGTCTAATGGTGACTTCTACTGACTTAGTTTCTTCTAGAGCCTGCAGGCTCTTAAATTCTCAGCATCTGCTCCTCTCTTTCAAAGTGAAAGAGGCCTGCCCTGGGATGGATATTGTCACTGTTTTGTCGCAACAATCCATAACCGCACGCACCAACGTGAGCCAGTTCATCCTAAGGATGACGTCAAAATGCTTGACAGACATGACAATTAGGTCTACAGCAACCTCGCAATCTGAGAGCGTGATGGGACATGCTCTGCATACCTTATCGGTTTCCACAAATTTGCCCACAGGGGATGCTACAACTAAGGGAACATCCATCCTAGTGGTGTTCAATGCTAGTCTAGATGCAATAGCAGAATCAATAAAGGATAGAGTTGCACCAGAATCGAAAAGAGTAAGTACAGGGGTACCGTTAATGTGGGCAGTACCGTGGATGGTCCGCAAGGGGTCCTGCTCAGCTTCCGTAGCGGCAACAACGTACACTCTGGCCTAGGGAGCTCTCTGCTGAGCTGGTGGTCCTTGTCTGGGCTGTTGTGGCCTAAGCGCTGCTCGTATAGCTACCCGATTTTGCTGAGGGCAGTTTTTTGGCGGCGGGTTGCCCTCCTCGGCTATTCTTTTATAACAGAATTGAGCAGTATGGTCGTCTCACCCACAGTACTCGCAACGTCTCTTTGGAAGTGCGGGCGGGATGTCGGCAGGCTGAACTCTGAGCCTTCTTGCTGGAACAGGTGGGGCAGGGGGTGCCTGTCTTGATTGTACCAGAGTATCTCATGCTGGAGGGCGGGTTCCCAAGGTGCACTCGAAGTCTTTCTCGACTCGCATGGCTTTATATACCAATTCTGCGAAGTCCTAAAAATCACAGGCGCATAGCCACGACTGGATCCCCGGTCTAAGTCCCTCCTTGAACTTCTACAATTTGTATTCAGCATCCTCTAAAGCTTTGAGCACATATCGGGAGAGTTCGTCGAATCGGGCCTCGTACGTGGCAACTGTAAGGCTCCCCGGCTCCAGCCGTAAAAATTGTGCGATCTTCTCATTGCTGCATAACCGCGGGAAATACTTTTCTAGGAATTTTATCTTGATCCAACCCATGTCTAGGAGTAGGTGGCCGGGACACTCCGCTGTAGGCTTTACCACCAATTCTCTGCCTTCCCTTCGAATAAGTATGTGGCCAAACTCACCATCTGTGAGTCAGTACATTCCAAGGGTCGCATTATTTTGAAAATCCTTGCCAACCAGTGCTATGCTTGCACTGGGTCTGGTGCCCCTTCAAATGTCGGCAGTCGAAGCTTTTGGAACCACTCAAAGATATCTGCGCCCTGCTATATCTTTCCCGAGACGCCTCCCCACGGTCCCTGCCCCTCAAGGACTTCATTAGTGTGTTTATGTCCTGCTGCTGTCGCATGAACATGTCTTGTTGTTGCTGCATAGTGGCAGCCATCTGTGCAAATGCCCCAAAGGCTGCTGCTTCCGTTGGCGGATCTGCGTGTACATCCTCTGAGGGCTCGACCGAAGGGGTTCACAGCCTGAAGTACTGTGAGGGCATCACAGAAGTGACTATCCGAGGGGAGGGAGAGTCTCATACCACCTCAGACCTCGTGTCCCCATTTGCTACTCCATGCAGAAGGCCAGGCGTGTAGATCGGGTTGCGCTCCCGCTGGCGCTCTATTAACGGGATGGGGTAGATGTCGACCGTGTTGGTCTAACGGGATCGCGTTACTGGTAGCATGGCTTCCTGCGAGATTAGATTTTCGTGGTTCAAGAAATAGAAGGGAGAAGAACAGTTCTAGTCATTATGAAGCATTACAAGGGTCAGAGAGCTTGACAATTGCATGGCGAGGGAGTTCATCCTCCAATTAGCATCTTTGGTTTGGATTTTCCAAGGGGTTAAGGTTTTTATTTCTAAATTTGTTATTTTCCAGGGGATTCTAGGTGATTCGTGTACTAAGTCCTTCCTAGTGTTTATTATTGCTAATGCCTAACGGGCCTAAGTGCTCTTTTTTCTATGTTCATTCATCCTAGTTATCCTTCTAAGGGAAAGTTTTTAAGTTTTGCCTAAGTTAATCTCTTAAGGTTCGTATGTTGATCCCACAGTCAGGCTGTCTCATACTCTGCTTTGATACCAACTTGTAACGCCCCGATTTTCAGAACCCGAGTACTCAACTCGTATTCCAAAAACCCAGGAGTTTGCTATTGATAACGACGATCAACTAATGAGTCAAAGTGCAATTTAGCGAAAATGAAAACGTAGCATAAATATGATCTAAGATGGGAACAATATTCACGCCCACTCAGCTGGGGGCCAATTACACAACCTTAACTCTCTCAAATTCTACAAGTACTGGAATAAAAATAAAGGGGCTAGTCTACTGGTTCAACCCAAAGTAGGCGGCCACCTCCTGCTGCGGCTCTTCGTCGTATAGCTCCTCATCAACGGCTACCGCCTTCAAGTCTGCCGCGTACTTATCAACTTCTATACCTGTGTTCTCTGTATGGTTAAACATTGATGAATGAGTGACCAGCTCAGTGTGATCTCCCCTCAAGATTACACACCGCCGCCCTAGACAAGATATAGCATAAAATAACATAGCATATAAAATAATACAGGAATACGATCTTATTAAATGCATGGGTGTATGAGTGCACATCAACTGGGGATGCTCATCCAGTTGGCTTTTGGGCAAAACTAATGCAATGTGGTCGGTCACTAGCGAAAGCATGTAGTACATGCGTAGTGTCAAACTCACCAAAGGTGGGTCGATAGTCGATGGTCTGGGAGCTAGCAAAACGATACCCCAACTAAATCCTATTAGGCAAGTGCTACAACATCCAGAATTAGCAATCTGTCATCGCCCGAATGCGATGTATGCATGATTAGCCAACCCATTATTAGTCCAGTTACACTCAGCCAATTTAAATAAGCTCACGGTCACTACGGGAAGCTCATGGCCCAGCGTAGGCCGACGGCTCGGGCATAGTATCCCATGACTACCATCCCCGACCCATGAGGCTTCTACCTTAGGGTGTGTGTAGAACCCTCTAACACGTGGCCAATCAGTTCCACTGCAAAGGGGCCACTACAATATACTGACTTGGAATGAATTATTAAGTACGATGATTAAAACATGACAGTATGTATGATTAAAAGGTGAGTAAACAGTGGTAATTGTAAATATTACAAGGCTCATTCCATAGTCAGATAGTGGGAACCACGTATGGATAGTAAACCCCAAAATTAATTGCCACAATCCACAACCTCCATGTTAGGGGTCCATTCATATCACAACTAGTCTAGTTATACCCCAAGCATGGACTCTCCTTACTTAGAGTTTTTCATGGAGAGATTTTAATAATGTGTGTCGCAAACAATAGCATGGAATCCACTCAAAGATAAGAAGTAGAGAGCATTGCATGTACACCTACGAATCATATGATCATGAGTTTTATAATCCAAAATATGTATTAAGTGAAATGACGCATTAAGCAAATGATTTAGATAGTTTAATTCACATGTTCAAATAAGCTAATCAAGTATGAGTATGACCTTATAGCATGCTTTTAAACTCAACCATCAAATGTACTTAGTGATCTCACTAGGTAAGTCAATTATCTCTAAATCATGGAGATCATTATCCTAAACAAATATGCCAAAATAAATACAATCTATTTCGAACTATTTAAATCATTCCTTGAAAAAGTTAAAATATCCACACATTCTAGATCATTATACTGACTACACTTAGTCTACTTGGGGATGGAAAGTCCAAGGGGAGTAGAATCATCACCAGGCAGGTTGTAGTAGCTCCCTTCCTGAGTTCGCTTCCTAAGATTAGCTGGGGGTCCAACGCCGTACGAGGGACTACCTAAGATCATTTTCAAACAAGAGTTGTACCAATAAGTTGGTTACTTAGCAAATGGATAAAACCTTCCCACACGAAACTTTGGGCCGAACTTGGCCCATAAATCAAGGCCTGAACTGGATCTACCCTTGGCCCACTCTAGCTCTCAATTTCAGCCTAAACTGGGCCCGATCGGGGCCCACATCTGCTGTCCCTGGCTGACCCAAAAATTGAGCCATGGTGGGCCCTGTTTGGTCCTAATACGGTAGCCCACCAGCTGTATAAATGAGGCCCACTGGGTATGTATGGCCCGCCAGGGTCGTAAGCAAAGGTGAGGCCCACCGCTGGGCGTGGCCCGTCTGACGTTGAAGTGGGACCCACCACAGAGTGTGGCCCACAAGAAGTTTGGGTCGGGTGAGGTCCACCTTTGTATACTTGGTAAGGCCCACTAGGTTGGCCGTGGTGCGGCTTGCTGAGATACATGGTGTGGCCCACCAGTTGTGTTGCATATGGCCCAATAGGCCCGTTCTCAGTCCAGCTGAGAGCTGCGTCTATGCAACTTGCCCAATCGCGGCCAGCAACAGCTTCCCGAACTTTTGCTCGAACCGGCCCTTCCTGGGGTCCGATCCCGACCCTTGATCATGGCCCACCGGAGTTGGTTTCGGTCCATCTCTTGGATCGACTCCTAGCTCACGCTACTGTCTCAGTTTGAGACCGAATCCGGCCCAATTTTAGCTCAAAACAGAGCTTCTGCCAAGCTCCATCTTCAACTGCTATTAGGGACCGTTCCTTACTAGATTTTCGGCCTAGACAAAGCCCCAAATAGGCCTGCAGCAAGCCATGGAATACGACCAAGCCATGGAATACCCAGTTTTATCCTGACGCACTGCCATCGTTCGGCCAGGTCCTGGCCCGAAATGGGTGCTGTAGTTGGGTCGGACTTCAATCCCAAGACACTGTCATCACATGGTTTGTCTTCAGCCCAAAACAGAGCCACTGATTGGCTTAGTTTCAGACTCAAACAGGGACGTGAACTCAACCCGTTCCACAGTCCTTTGAGGGGCTGAATCACAGCCATTATTTGGCTGATATCCAACCCGACTAGGCCTGGATTTTACACCCCAGCGAAGCTCTATTTGAGAGCAGTCTTTAGCTCTGAACAGAGCTAGCTCAGAGGTCTCTTGCTACCTCCCTTCATCTGTAGACTATGTTGGATACTAGGCCCGTATGCATCATGGTAAGGACTGGACTGGGCCTTGCATTTCCGGTCGTGCTTCTCACTAAGCATGGTCGTTACCTAGAGAGTTCGGGCCTGGAAAGAGGACGCAGTCATCGTTTTCTCCCCTTCAACCTACCCAGGGCCGACGACACCTCCCTCTTCCACTCTTCTTCTACTCTCTCTCCACTCGTAGGCACGAATCCCTAGGTCTACAGGGCCCTTTATATAGAGGGAGAGAGAGAGAGGAACGCCTGAGAATGCTCCCCCTGTGGACGGCCGAGATTTGCACCAGCTAGGCTTTCCTGGAGAGGAAAGTCTTCTCTCTGCTTTTCTCTTGCAGGACCTTTGTTTGGCCAGTTCCGGAAAGAGGGGAGCACCGCCTTCCCCAGGCGATGGACAAATGAGGTTTGTAGGGCAGGGCGATCATGGAAGATCGTGCGGTCCCAGATGGTCCCAACTTGCGAATATTTGCCACCTGTAACGTATTGAACGGTCGCATGCTAACTTCTCTATCCGTTTATCAAGGCCCAAGAGCTTATACAATTTTGATCATATGGGCCCCACGAAGAGTTTGAATGGCCCAGATTGCTCGGAAGTGGCCATGGTGGGCCACTTTGAGGTTCAAAGGTCCTCAACCTTGAAATAAAAATGGCGGGAGAGAAACTTCTCATATTTTCGAATAAGGCTCGGTCAAAGGTCATTTGACCGAGCCCACCGTCCCAGTGTAGGTGATGTGCACATGCATGGAGTGCACATGCACACCCGTGAGAGGGCCCATAGTGATGGTTGTGACAAATCCATTCCATCCATTCTTCTTGAGACCCAGGAATAGGGGTCTTGGCCCATTTTGGTGCGGGGCAGAGGCCTAGGTGGGCCGTTACCCTCTTCCTTGGGCTATTATCGGCCCATATGACATAGTCTGTTGATCAGGTGGGCCTAATACTAGTTTTTAACGGTTAATATAAGGTACTGGTTATGATGAAGGCTTGGTTTGTCGCTAACTCTCAAGTGTTAGTGACAAGTGTGTTGTACCAATATTAATCGACATAATGGCTTTAATTCATAGTGCTCGAATAGCCTCACTTTCTTGACTGTCGTAGGGCATGTTCTGGCTCCTGGAGACCCTGATGGATGACCTTAATGTCGATCGGGATCCCCATCCTGTATATGTTGAGTACAAGCTATTTGGTTAATCCAATCTGTTTTAGGTTGATGTGGGTTTAAAAGGTAACACCCGTATTCCAAGGGTACGGGGTGTTACAGACGCCTTCGGCTGAACCTTCAGCCAACGCATATGCAGATATGCCCTTGGGAGCAGCAACCTTTACAAGCCTTTGCGCAAATGGCCGCCACCATGTAACAACAACAAGATACGTTCGCCAGACAGCAGCAGGACATGCATGCCCTGATGATGCAGACCCTGCGAGATAAAGATCATAGAGCAGCATCCCAAGATAGGGACGCCAGGGGTGCAGATATCTTCGACCGATTCCTGAGACTACGATCGCCGACCTTTGGAGGAGCGCCTGACTCAGTTCAGGCCGAGCACTGGTTGGCAAGGATCGCCAAAATGATGGGGCCGTTAGAGTGCACGGACCCCTAGATGGTCACCTTGGCCACTATCTGCTCAAGGGGGAGGCAGAAAATTGGTGGAATGGTGTACAGAGAAGCATGCCAACTAGGTACGCTTGGACGTGGGCTGGCTTCAAGATGAAATTCCTGAAGAAATATTTTCCTTGGTCCTGCCGAAGTGAAAAGATCGCGCAGTTCCTAAAGTTGGAGCAAGGAAACCTAACGGTTGCCCAGTACAAGGTGAAATTCGATGAGCTGTCTCGGTACGTACCCAAAGCCCTCGAAGACAATGAGTACAAGTTGGAGAAATTCAAAGAAGGGCTAAAGCCTGGGATACAATCCTGATTGTGCACCTGGGATTTCGTAGACTTCCCAAAACTGGTGGACAAGGCGATACGGGTAGAGAGAGATTTCGAGCGCATCATTCGCTCCCTCCTTTTAGCACGAGACGCACTGGTCAGGCCAAGGCAGGCACCTCCTGCTCCGCCCATCCCTACAGGAAGATCTAAACCACTATTTGCGCGAGCGCCACCTTTCCTACTAGGATGAAGGATCAGGAAGAGGAAAGAAGAATTAGTGAAATTTTTGAAGGAGATGCGGCCTACAACTTTCGAAGGTGCGTCTCTTGGAGCAGGGGCATTTTGGACATGTGAAAAGTCGTCTGTACATGAGAGGAGTATTCTTGGAAGGTAAGAATGGGAGGGCTTAGTAAGGTGTGTGGCTCATAAGTGAGTCGTATAGTAGGAAAAAGGTCTAAAATAATTTTTTAATTAACAATAATAATAAATAATTAAAAACATAAACTCACTTTTTCCAACCTCACCCATTCCAAATGCTTCACATTCCATGAAAACTCCTGCACAAGAAAAGTAAATATATTATAAGCCTTTTAAATGAAAATAATATAAACACGTGAGTTATTAAATCTTAAGAAAATCATATTCTTAAATATAGTTTGATTAGAATCTAAAAATAAATAAAAATCCATGAAATCAAACAAACACAATAATTAGGTGGACAAAACCTATAAATCGAGACGAACACATGTGTACTGCTTTCTTTCATTTTTAATATATGCATTCACACCCCCACGCACTCACACTTACCATCGTGGGAGTTCACCCCAATGGTCACTTGAACCCATGACCTTGAAAATCTTGCGATGTACTGCCCCGACTTTTCAGGACCCGAGTATACGACTCCTTTCCCAAAAACCCGAGTGTTAACCTTAAAGGATGGTCAAATTTGTGCATATTTTTTTTCTTTCATCAGAGTAAACAGATGAGCATAGAATAGACAAATCAACATAAAGAAAAATTTCATTTACATTTGAAATATACAAGAACTGCCCATAATGACTTATATAAACCAATGTCCCTGAATTTAAACAAGTACAAGATTTACATGAAGAATAATAGAAAGCATATAAATATAAGCCGCAAGATCACGTAGCTCCTCTAGGCAAATACAATCATGCATCCTTGACGATCGTACCATGCTTCTCATCAAGTCTGAACATACATATCACTTAAGCCACCTGTACTACTTGTACGGTTGTATATTTGATGGATGAGTGGCCAACTCAGTGTGAATTTCTCTCATGATTACACACGACCGCATTAGGTAAGAAATAGTATAAAACATCCGGGCAACCAAAACAGAGTAAATGCAGTCTTGTTAGATACATGGATGCGTGAATGCAATCATTGTCCGAGTAAAACATCCAGACGGACACTAGGGTCGTCACCCATGAAATCATCAACCTGGGTAAAACATTCAGACGGTTTGTGCCTCGGGTAAAACATCTAGACAGGCAAATACGTACGATAACAATGAATGATGGTTTGTGCCCCAGGCAAAACATCCAGTCAGGTGAATCTGTATGTCACGTACGACGAAAATATCATCGACCCGGGTAAAACATCCAGACGGTCTGTGCCTCGGGTAAAACATCCAGACAGACAAATACGTACGATGACAATAGATGATGGTTTGTGCCCCGGGTAAAACATCCAGTTAGGTGAATCCGTATGTCGCGTACGACAACAATAGATGCTAGTCTGTGCTATGCATGCATGATTAACCAACCCGTTATTAGTCCAATTGCAACTAGCCAATTTAAATAAGCCCACGGTCACTACGGGGAGCACATGACCCAGCGTAGGCCGACGGCTCAGGCATAGTGTCCCATTACCACCATCCCCGGCCCATGAGGCTACCATCTTAGGATGTTTAATGGAAACCCATCGACTAGTGGCCAATCATATTACAGTATATGGGGCTTACCATCACATGGTTGCACAGTATAAAACATCGAACCCTTATAGGAAAAACATCAAAACAAAACCACACAGGACGAGTATCAAAATATGTTACATAGGGTGAATATCAAAACCATACAATAAAGACCATTCTTAAAAACCATTGGACACAACAACCCTGAATGGTAGGCCCACATTAATGGTCCATCTAGACCACCACTCAATAACCATTAGATCGAAGGTCCTTTGCAATCACCGTTAATCGAGTTACATCCCAAGTATGGGTGTACATTTATAAGTGGGGGTTTCCCACTGATATACTAGTTTAAGTTCCATAAGCAATCCACAAATAATTCATGATCAAATATACAGGATAAACATTAAGCAGGTAATATAGCAATTCAATTTTCACCAGCTAACACATCTGACTATAAGAGAAAGATATCAATTATAGATTTAAATAAAAACTATAACTTAAGCTAATGGAGATATGGAAAGCTTAAGGGGAAGAATCATCACCTGACGTATAGGATCACCTACTTGTGTCATTAAGTGCTTGCAACCTTAGAACCGAATCCTATCACGAATTATAAATTTGTATGGTTAGATCCAAGTTTCATATATTATCTACGGTCAGGATCATGACCTATGGTTTGGGTCACTTAGGTTTAAGGTTTTATCCATTAATCAAACCTTAGACTTCGGTTTAAAGTTTGGAATTTAACCCATATAATTAATTTATAATATTAGAAAATGAAGTAAAAATAACCAATAACTGCCTATTAATACTAACAATGCTAATCCTATTAACAATAACCTAAAATGACAAAATAGGAATAACATGACGAATGTTAATATCTAATATCTATAATAACTAATACTAGCAAAATTAACCTATCAATAGTTAACCACATTTAATAATTACAATACTTATAATAACACTAATGATGATAATAAGTACTAAGATCTACTTTTAAGGATAATTCTTAAGAGAGTTAAATAAAATCCTACTACTTGCTAACTATAATTTTATTTATAATAACTAGGTTGAGCACAAATAATCTACCATTGGCTAACCATATCTAGGGTTGCTAGAAGGTATGTATGCTTCTTAGGATTGAGCCTAGTCCTGGGCCACAAATTCACAGATCCAAGCTACATACTCTATTCAGGGTTATAGTCATGGCTTAGAATTGGAATGTCCTTGTTAGGGTGGTTGATTCAGGTATGTAGATTGAGGTCTTTTTAGGACTACTCTATTTTGGATTGGTTGGGATGTGCAATATTCATTAGAGGTGTATAGATTGCTTATCTACTTGAATGTGGTGGTTGCTGTGGGTCCACTCGCTGGGTTTATCCTTGCTATAGGCATGAACTTGGTGAGGGTTATAGGGACCCAACAAAGTGAAAACTGGGCCCACACTTATCTTGATTAGGCCCAATAGTTGTGGCCCAACAAGGCAGCCTGCACTGGGCCCGAAATTTCCCAATGCCAAGGCCCGAACTGGGCCTGGTTTGGCATGATTTCAGCCCACTGCATGCAACGGCTGAAGGCTGCATTCACCGCCCATCTAGAGGTCTTTTTCAGCCCAGGCCACAGCCCAACTGAAGGCCTGACCTCAGTTCCTTTCTTGTCCCACAAAAAGGCTGGTTTCAGTCCAGCTCTACGGCCCAGAACATGGCTGGGCTTGGTCCAGATCACAGCCCAAGTTATTGGCTACACTCGGCCCACCTTTCAGCCTGGTTTCTTGGCTGAGATCCAGCCCAGACTCAGCCCACTGCTGGTCCCGAGCTCGGCCCAGAATTTAGCAGCCCGATCGTTTAGCTGGACGGGGCTGTTCTGCCTGCCCGCGGCAGAAGAGGATGCCTGTTCAGCTAGAAAAATGCAGACGCTACCTGATCTGCTCCGAACGTCTGCCTAGTAGAGCCCAGGGCCTAGCACTGCTGCAGCGGTCTGGATATCACCACACAACAGCTCCGTACTTAAGGCCCAGCGACGAGTTGCACCCAACTCAGCAGTGCAGCAGCTTGCAGCAACCCAGTATTTCAAATTTTCTTTCTTCCTCTTCCTTTTTCCTCCTCATTCTTCTCCCTTTTTCTCCTCTCTGTTCCTTCTTCCTTCTGGACGTGCAAAGGACCAGCAACAGTTTACTGTTTTGAGAACCGGATCGGTTTGGGATTGAAACCGGTCAGAAATGGTCAGCAAACAGTCAGCACCTCTTCTTTCTCTGCTGGAAGTCCAATAGCAGCAACCAAATGACCATGCTCAGCTTGGGTGAAACCGTGAGTCAGAGCAACTCATCCCAGCCAACCCCACAGCAACCGCTCAGTCCGTTTTGGTGGTGCGGTTCAGATTCGAACGAGGAAGAAGGCCGCCATTAATGGCGTTTTCTTCAGCATTGCTTCTACCTTCATTCCGGTTCTTATGGAAGGTTTAGCTAAGCTCCAGTGAGCTCAGAGACACTTGTTTTTGAAGCTTGGGGAAGGTTAGAGTGGTGGGTTCGTTAGAGGAAGGAAACGGCGATTTTTCTTGGACGGCTGTAAGAATGGAGGGCGAGCTCTTGTTGCTCGATCCATCCCATTTTATTCATTAACCCTAACCTCCTAGAGCCGTCGGATGGATGACAAACGGTCCGGATTTGTTCTAGTTGAAATAGGAAAAACCGAGTCGTGGTTTTGTTTGCAAGCCCTAAGTCACCAGCATCGGACGGCTGAGAGCCTCCTAAACGGACGGACAAGATCTATTAAATACCCCTCACATGGATCGTGACAACTGACCTGCGAGAGTGATTTCCATTTTCGGGAAGCTTGGTCACACGGCTCTACTTCGCTAACGTTTGTGTGTACGCATGGTTGCATAGATACATATGGAAGGTGTGGTTTTGGTCAGAGACACGTTCCGCACAAGATGGACAGGTCAGATCGATCTTCCGATCACAGTTGGTGGGCCACCGATCAAAACAGAGGGAGCCTGTCCGTCCGCTGTCTCAAACCGAAGAGAGAGAGAACCTATCTTTTTTTGGAAGACGCGGTTCAGAGGCGTCTGACCGAGCCTCTTGCCTCAGTGCACAGCGGGAATGGGTGCACTAGGTGCACTCGCACCCCGTGTGAGGTCCACCGTGATGTTTGTAACTAATCCACACCGTTCATTCATCTTGGAAGGCCTCATTCAGGGGTCTTGACCAAAAATCAGGTGGATCCAAGGCTCAGCTGGGCCATATGAGTGCATTTGTGACTATGTAGGTTCAACGGTCGGATCAACCTCAACCCGAGTATCAACGGTCAAGAGATCCTAGTGGATCATTTGTAGGGCCCTTATACATAATACTAACTGTATGCTAATATTAATATTAATTTTTATTGCTATTACTATCCTTTATCATTATTAGTATTATTTATTTATTTAATTTTCCATTATTATTATCCTTATTTCGTAAAATTTCATTAATAAAAAGTAATAATGTACTTTGTTATATATGTATAATTTGTATTGTTACATATTGTTACTTATATGGATATTAGAGAAAAGGTGCAAAGCTTAATACATATTATTTGTATATTATTTGTATAGTTAAATATGTTTTAGGTTTTAAATTTTATACAAGTCATTAAATTGTTTGAAATATGTTAGTTATTATAAATTTTTCCAGTATATTTTATTTTACGTATTACAAATTCCATAGCTTGTAATTTATATTAACGATGTTGTAACTATAAGCATTTAATATGGATTATAGTCACATATCATTTTAATGTGAAACCTTAAATATTTATAAAATATATAAATAGTATTTCATAGTATATATATATTATATATATATATATATATATATATATAGGCTGTATTATTTTCTTGTATTTGTATCAAATTAAATAAAAGGGTAACACTCGAGTAAATTAGTACGGGGTGTTACATGCGAACTACCTCTTTGAG
This sequence comes from Magnolia officinalis, assembly GCA_021015155.1. Classification (NCBI taxonomy): domain Eukaryota; kingdom Viridiplantae; phylum Streptophyta; class Magnoliopsida; order Magnoliales; family Magnoliaceae; genus Magnolia; species Magnolia officinalis. Next base: position 61,372,639 of record JAJHSJ010000014.1, read on the forward strand.
CCTGATCACCTCTTTTTAACGTATTTAATCGTCAAAACGCAGCACAATGACCTTGGGTCAGGTCCACTCAAGGGACAGGTCAGGCTTCATACTTAATTATGGTAAATATAAACTAATAATAATAGTAATTAAATATTTAAAATAATTACAATTAGTAATAGAATTGTATTTTTTTTAATTGTTTAATTTTTTTTTTTGGTTTTTACATAGAAATGAAAAAAAAAAAATACCAATATAGCATGTAACACTGCATGGTAGAGTTATGGTATTTGTGTATAGACCAGCTTAATGAACATGTCTCACTCTCAAACCCGCCATTGCATAAGTGAAGCTTAACCTCCTAGTGCCTAATTTCAGGATGAGGGCAGTTTCAGGAGACAGTCTATAATCCCTATTTCCGGCAAAGGTAACATTGCACATATGCTGTTTGATCCTTCTCTTAGATCTTTTTAAGGTATGTGAACAAAGGTGAGGTAGATCCAACATTCAAGTGGATATGCCTCATTTTTATACACATACCTTGAAATGAAATGATACGAGAGAAGGCATGGACAACATGGATAAATGGACACATAACAGTGGGCCTAGCCACATAACTGCCTGTTCGTGGCTAGGGCTAGAGACGGGAGTGGGTAGGTCCATGTCTAGGCTAGGTGTGTTGGATGAAAAATGAAAAAAATATATACAAAATAATACCTCATTAATATAGTATTTACATTTTAGTAACCTTTTAAATCAAGTTTTCATTGCGCTACCTGATTAATCAATATATTGTCAAAAGCACCTTCCGTTTGTTTTCTCTAAACCTGATATTATTTTTTCTAGAATAATAAAAATACCCATAAACGAGGAGTTTTCTGTAGGGGATCGCATGGTAGGAATGTGGCCACTGGTTCTGTAACGCCCCGTGTTTTCAGGACCCAAGTACATGACCCGTTTCCCAAAAACCCGAGTGTTAACCTTAAAGGACAGTTAAATTCGAGTATACATTTTTTTTTCAACTATCAGAGTAAACAAATGAGCATAGTTTGGACAAATCAAATATAAAGGAAAGTTTGCATTATCATTTAAATGTATAAGAGCTGTTCCCCATTCTTACAAATTCAAAATAAAATAGCATTACATGTGAAACAAGATAAACTGCAACAATCTTGAACTGTGAAATCCTATAGCAGCCCTTAGCAAATAGAATCATGCATCCTTGTCAACTATAGGCTGCTCCTCACTAACATGAATGTGAATATCATCTGAGCCGCCTGTACTACCTGTACGGTTATATATTTGATGGATGAGTGGCCAACTCAGTGTAAATTTCCCTCAAGATTATACATTGTCTGCCTTAGTTAAGCATAATTAAAACGACAAGACAATCAAAACAATACATGATACAGTCTTTTGATATGCATAGATGTATGAATGCACATCGACCTGAGGATGCACATCCAGTCAGACTTGGGCTCGTCACCCATGCAATCGTCGACCTAGGAATGATCATCTAGTTGGAACAAAGGGTCGATAGTCAATGGTCTGGGAGCTAGCGAAACGATACCCCAACAACTCTAGGACACATGCTACAACATTCAGAATTAGCCAACCGTCATCGCCAATATACTATGAATGCATGATTAGTCAATCATTATTATCCAGTTACAATCAACCAATTTAAGTAACTCAATGATTACTATAAGATGCTCGTCACCCAGCGTAGGTCGATAGCTCAGGCATAGTATCCCATGACCACCATCCCCGGCTAATGAGATTCCCCCACCTTAGGATGCTTAATGGAACCCATCGATCAGTAGCCAATCAAATTCAATCAATAGGGATTACCATCGCATTATATAGGCCATCAAGGAGCGTAAGGAAATAATCAAAGCATGAGACAAATATTAAATCGCAACGGTAAAAGAGTGCTCGGTACATTAAATTGAAACGACAACGGGTCAGGTAAGATTAAATCAGAGCGGTTAAAGAGGTCATTTCAAGCTATTCAATCTGTATAACCTATGGATGGTAAATCCCACATTAATATTCCATGTCCCACATAACCTCTAATCGAGAGTCCATTCCATTACTCACTCCATCATGTTACACCCTAAGTATGGGTTCACATACGCAAGAGGGCTTACCCACTAATAAGTGTAGTGAATATATGTCCATAGTGACTTACAACAATTCATGTGAAGATATACCGTTATAACATGGCAGACATATGTTAAGCATAATAATCATAGCAGGTCATGATGCGAACTATAAATTAAAATGAGAGCTATTATGTAAGCAACCATCGCATGCAATCATGTTTTACAATTGTCAACCATAAAATGGATAGAAATCATGTAAGAGATCGCATGCTATATATTAACAATTTTAACATTTGATAAAGACTATAACTTAAACCAATTTAGAAATAGAAAGCTTAAGGGGAAGGATCATCACCTTGTAGGGTTGTATTACCGTTCTTGATTCGTGCCCTCGAGTCCTCTGCGGCCCAAATCACGCGAGCGGTTCCCTAAGGTTATTCCCGACTTGTATTAGAAAGGTCTTAAAACATTTAGGTTGTTTGAAACGAATGGGATTCCATAAATCTGATGGCTGAAGTAACTTGGGTCTGCATTAATGTGAACAGGCCCACCTAATTTTTCCTTACCATATGGCCTAGATCGGGCCCCAAGTTTGCCCACTATCAAGGCCTGAACTGTCCTGGCTTGGGCGTGATTGAACCCAACATGGCAGCCACCGGCTGATACGACGTGGCCCACCTGATAGATCTCATATTGCATGAGCATGGAGTGGATACTCCAGCCATCGCAACAGGTGGGTTCCACGTAGGGCCACCACCTATATATAGTCTTTTATATATGTCTATGCTACCTCATTTATTATTATATTATTATTACATATATGCTTTCTCTCTCATTTTTTTTCTTTTAACATACATGGCCAATCGTCTAGCACTGGACGCCCACTGATGGACGGTCTGCAGTAATTTCCACACACCTGACGTGGCCCTTGTTTTAATGGTGCGGCCCACTGAGATTGGAATCTCAGGTGTGGCCCACTGTTTTAATGGTGCGGCCCACCAGCTTTTGGTGGGGCCCATGGTCAAAGCAGCCCACCAGCTTTGGGTGAGGCCCACCTGCATTTGTGCGGGGTCTATGACCAGGGCAGCCCACCAGCTGCCAATCGTAAAAACGATCCCTTGTTGTATGCCGTTTGAAGCCCCCTTCCTTTCTCGATTTTTGGCTCGATCACGGCCCATACCTTGCCGTTTCTCCAACACACTTTAGAGCTCAAACAGAGCTCCATTTTTTTTTTTCTGCTACATTCCCAGCTAGAGACGGCTTGACCTGGTGCGTTTTTAGCCCCATTTTCGTTTCGGACTGTATCAGTCCGATTCCTAGGGCATGTTGCAGCTCAAACAGGGCCTGTTTATAGGCTGTTTTTCGACTGAGTTTCAGCCCCATCACAGGCTATTGTTTGGCCTCAAACGGGCCTCCTACACTCTAAGCCATGCTCGGCCCTCAAACGGAGCCTGCACTCAGGCCATGTTTGCCTCAAAACAGAGACTGCATTCAGCCATGTTCAGCCTCAAAACAGAGCCTGCATTCAGGCCGTATTCAGGCTTCTCTATGGTCGGATTTTTGGCCCCAAATGTGACTTATAACAGACCTCATAACTACATGAAAAATGAAGAAGAAAAATGGAAGGAAGAGGACTTGGTTTTGCTTGGCTGAACCGTCCTCCAACACAGACTCTCCCTCTCTTCTTTTTTTTTTTTTTCTTCTCCCTCTCTCTTTTTCTCCCCTGTTTTTTTCTCAGTGCTGCTGTAACAATGGAGGGTGAGCTCCTGTTTTCTCAACCCTCAGGTCTTTTAGGCATTCCCTAACTCTCTCTCAACCCTTAGATGGGCACGAACGACCCGGATTAAATCTTCCTGAAACCGCTAAGTACACTGTTATTTTTTAATATTGCGGATTAACGGATCGTCTATGCATCAACAATGGAGATTCAAAACCATAACTGAAAGCGTACCTGATTGGGAAGATATTCCGCCGACAGAATCTTGATCTTCCGTACCTTACCCCTTTAGGAGAACCTTCAATGGGACTAGGGTTTCTCGCTTGTGTTGGTGAGGGGACCAAGACATCAATATATAGAGAAAGAGGGCTAGAAGCCAACCCATCACACTTCTCCCTCTAGGGTCTCCACACCGTAGGTTTCCATATCTGTCTTAATAATCGAATATAGGGACTCGGTTCAAGCATCCCGCCCCAAACCTATTTGTAATGATCACAACTCAAGTGGGGTCCACTGAATCGCTCAATCTAAATAATCCAACCGGTTAGATCTGATGATCATGTGTGGCCCACCTGATAGTCTTACATTCTCCCCTTGGGCTACACTGATCTCTGAAAGAAAACAAAACATTTTATTTTATTGTGAAAATAATTTTGAAAAATGTATTTTCCTTTTGAAAGTTCCTAATGGGCGCCCTACTGAATTTCAAAACAATACCGTTGGATAATCATGAGCAACGCTTATCAGATCCGGTCCATCAAGACTACAGATATTGAATTGTGGAGTCAACACAACATTTATACTTTCGAAGTGCGACGAATCACAATCACGAATACCAATAGCCGTAACGACATGGATCAAAGATATGGGGTGTGGTATGAAGATTGCACATCTAATGTGATCACATGTGCCTATCTTCAAGTGGTCCATCTGAACGTGTCATCAAGCACAAACCAATTCTTGCTTACTCAAAATTAAAAGTGCACACACTGAAGGAGAAGCAAGATATGAACTGAATAACATAATCATCAATGCATATAAAAGAGATCTCTGAAATGTCTGTACATAATCGGATCAAAACTGAAAAACTCCCACTACTGAAATACATCCTTGGGATCTACAAGTCCCATGTTCCTTAAAGAGCGTAATAGGAAGACCTTTAGTGAGAGGATCCGCTATCATCTGCCTCGTGCCGATGAGTTCTACAGACACCTGACGATTCTGAACTCTCTCCTTCACAACAAGATACTTAATGTCATTATGCTTTGACCTTGATGAATGCTTGTTGTTGTTGGAGAAGTTACTGCAGCTGAACTATCACATGATTTTCAATGGTTTCGGGATCATCTGCACAACCCGTAAACCAGAGAAAAAACTCCGAAGCCAGATTGCCTGACTCGTGGCTTCATGACAAGCTACATACTCTGCTTCCATGTGTGGAAGATGCCGTAATCTACTGTTTTATGCCTCTTCCATGATACGGCTCCAGCACCCATCATGATACATAGCCCGAGGTGGACTTCTTGCTGTCGACAAAGCCCGCAAATCTGCATTTGTATATCCAACCAACTCCAAACGGTCGGATCTCCTGTATGTTAGTGCGAAGTCCTTTGTCCTTTGTAGTAGCGTAATCCTTTCTTAACAGCTATCCAATGGTTCACATCCCTGGATTGCTAAGGTACCTGCCCAACATTCCAACTACAAAAGTAATATCCGGACGGCGTACAGACCTGAGCATACATGATGCTTCGAGCGGTTCCCTAAGGTTATTCCTGACTTGTATTAGAAAGGTCTTAAAACATTTAGGTGGTTTGAAACGAATGGGATTCCATAAATCTGATGGCTTAAGTAACTTGGGTCTGCATTAATGTGAACAGGCCCACCTAATTTTTCCTTACCATATGGCCTAGATCGGGCCCCAAGTTTGCCCACTATCAAGGCCTGAACTGTCCTGGCTTGGGCGTGATTGAACCCAACATGGCAGCCCACCGGCTGATACGACGTGGCCCACCTGATAGATCTCATATTGCATGAACATGGAGTGGATACTCCAGCCAATCACAACAGGTGGGTTCCACGTAGGGCCACCACCTATATATAGTCTTTTATATATGTCTATGCTACCTCATTTATTATTATATTATTATTACATATATGCTTTCTCTCTCATTTTTTTTCTTTTAAACATACATGGCCAATCGTCTGGCACTGGACGCCCACTGATGGACGGTCTGCAGTAATTTCCAGCACCTGACGTGGCCCATTGTTTTAATGGTGCGGCCCACTGAGATTGGAATCTCAGGTGTGGCCCACTGTTTTAATGGTGCGGCCCACCAGCTTTTGGTGGGGCCCATGGTCAAAGCAGCCCACCAGCTTTGGGTGAGGCCCACCTGCATTTGTGCGGGGTCTATGACCAGGGCAGCCCACCAGCTGCCAATCGTAAAAACGATCCCTTGTTGTATGCCGTTTGAAGCCCCTTCCTGCCTCGATTTTTGGCTCGATCACGGCCCATACCTTGCCGTTTCTCCAACACACTTTAGAGCTCAAACAGAGCTCCATTTTTTTTTTTTACTGCTACATTCCCAGCTAGAGACGGCTTGACCTGGTGCGTTTTTAACCCCATTTTCGGACTGTTATCAATCCGATTCCTAGGGCATGTTGCAGCTCAAACAGGGCCTGTTTATAGGCTGTTTTTCGACTGAGTTTCAGCCCCATTCACAGGCTATTGTTTGGCCTCAAACAAGCCTACACTCTAAGCCATGCTCGGCCTCAAACGAAGCCTGCACTCAGGCCATGTTTAGTCTCAAAACAGAGACTGCATCAGGCCATGTTCAGCCTCAAAACAGAGCCTGCATTCAGGCCGTATTCAGGCTTCTCTATGGTCGGATTTTTGGCCCCAAATGTGGCTTATAACAGACCTCATAACTACATGAAAAATGAAGAAGAAAAATGGAAGGAAGAGGACTTGGTTTTGCTTGGCTGAACCGTCCTCCAACACAGACTCTCCCTCTCTTTTTTTTTTTCTTCTCCCTCTCTCTTTTTCTCCCTGTTTTTCTCAGTGCTGCTGTAACAATGGAGGGTGAGCTCCTGTTGCTTAACCCTCAGGTCTTTTAGGCATTCCCTAACTCTCTCTCAACCCTTAGAAGGGGAACGAACGACCCGGATTAAATCTTCCTGAAACCGCTAAGTACACTGTTATTTTTTATATTGCGGAATTAACGGATCGTCTATGCATCAACAATGGAGATTCAAAACCATAAACTGAAAGCGTACCTGATTGGGAAGACATTCTGCCGACAGGAATCTTGATCTTCCGCACCTTACACCTTTAGGAGAACCTTCAATGGGACTAGGGTTTCTCGCTTGTGTTGGTGAGGGGACCAAGACATCAATATATAGAGAAAGAGGGCTAGAAGCTTACCCATCACACTTCTCCCTCTAGGGTCTCCACACCGTAGGTTTCCATATCTGTCTTAATAACCGAATATAGGGACATCGGTTCAAGCGTCCCGCCCCAAACCTATTTGTAATGATCACAACTCAAGTGGGGTCCACTGAATCGCTCAATCTAAATAATCCAACGGTCAGATCTGATGATCATGTGTGGCCCACCTGATAGGAGTCTTACATTCTCCCACTTGGGCTACACTGATCTCTGAAAGAAAACAAAACATTTTATTTTAATTGTGAAAATAATTTTGAAAAATGTATTTCCTTTTGAAAGTTCCTAATGGGCGCCCTACTGAATTTCAAAACAATACCGTTGGATAATCATGAGCAACGCTTATCAGATTCGGTCCATCAAGACTACAGATATTGAATTGTGGTAGTCAACACAACATTTATACATTTCGAAGTGCGACGAATCACAATCACGAATACCAATAGCCGCAACGACATGGATCAAAGATATGGGGTGTGGTATGAAGATTGCACATCTAATGTGATCACATGTGCCTATCTTCAAGTGGTCCATCTGAACGTGTCATCAAGACACAAACCAAATTCTTGCTTACTCAAAACTAAAGTGCACACATGAAGTGAAGAAGAAGCAAGATATGAACTGAATAACAGAATCATCAATGCATATAAAAGAGATCTCTGAAATGTCTGTACATAATCGGATCAAAACTGAAAAACTCCCACTACTGAAATACATCCTTGGGATCTACAAGCCCATAGACGTCACATGTTCCTTAAATAGCGTAATAGGAAGACCTTTAGTGAGAGGATCCGCTATCATCTGCCTCATGCCGATGAGTTCTACAGACACCTGACGATTCTGAACTTTCTCCTTCACAACAAGATACTTAATGTCAATATGCTTTGACCTTGATGAATGCTTGTTGTTGTTGGAGAAGTTAACTGCAGCTGAACTATCACAATAGATTTTCAATGGTTTCGGGATCATCTGCACAACCCGTAAACTAGAGAAAAAACTCTGAAGCCAGATCGCCTGACTCGTGGCTTCATGACAAGCTACATACTCTGCTTCCATGGTGGAAGATGCCGTAATCGACTGTTTTATGCTCTTCCATGATACGGCTCCAGCACCCATCATGAATACATAGCCCGAGGTGGACTTCTTGCTGTCGAGACAGCCCGCAAAATCTGCATCTGTATATCCAACCAACTCCAAACGGTCGGATCTCCTGTATGTGAGTGCGAAGTCCTTTGTCCTTTGTAGGTAGCGTAATACTTTCTTAACAGCTATCCAATGGTTCATCCCTGGATTGCTAAGGTACCTGCCCAACATTCCAACTACAAAAGCAATATCCGGACGCGTACAGACCTGAGCATACATGATGCTTCCTACTGCTGATGCATACGGAATATCTTTCATCTTGTCCATTTCTAGGTCATTCTTAGGACACTGAAATTGGCCAAACCTGTCACCTTTTACAATAGGTGCTTGGCCAGGAGCACAACCTTGCATGTTAAACCTTTCGAGAACCCTATCAATATAGGCCCTCTGCGACAAGCCAAGCAGTCCACGAGATCTGTCCCGGCTAATCTGAATGCCGATGACAAATGATGCATCACCAAGATCTTTCATCTCAAAGTTTTGAGACAGAAATTTCTTAGTCTCACGCAACAATCCAATATCACTACTGGCTAACAAAATGTCGTCAACATATAAGACTAAAATAATAAACTTACTTCCACTGATTTTCACGTATATACACTCATCCGCAGTGTTTTCAATGAAACCATATGAAGAAACAACTTTATGAAACTTTAGGTACCACTGTCGTGATGCCTGTTTCAACCCATAAATGGACTTCTTAAGTTTGCAAACCAGATGTTCTGAGCCTTTGGCTTTAAAACCTTCTGGTTGCAACATATATACGTTCTCACTTAGGTCTCCATTGAGAAACGTTGTTTTCACGTCCATTTGATGTAGCTCTAAATCCATATGAGCCACAAGAGCCATAATGATCCTAAAAGAGTCTTTCTTGGATACAGGTGAGAAAGTCTCATTAAAGTCAATGCCTTCACGTTGACTGAAACCCTTTGCAACTAATCTGGCTTTGTACCTTTCGATATTGCCCTTAGAGTCCCGTTTGGTTTTGAATACCCACTTACAACCAATCGGCCTAATCCCTTTAGGCATTTCAACAAGGTCCCAGACTTTGTTGTCCTTCATGGATTTCAATTCATCCTTCATGGCATCAAACCATTGAGAAGAATTGGCACTTTGTTCGACTTGCGAAAAAGACACAGGATCCTTTTCAGCCCCAATGTCAAAGTCATGCTCCTGCAGATAGACAATGTAATCATCTGGGATCGCAGATCTTCTCTCTCTATGTGATCGTCTTAAAGGCTCATTATTCTGAATTGGGTTTTCTGTTTCCTCATCAGTGGGTTGTATTTGAGGTTCCACATGGTCATTCATAGGGATCTCAGGGTCCACTGTTGGATGGACGACCACGCTACTCTGAATGATTGTGGTGGGAATCACAATCCGTTCTTCCTCAAACACAATGTTTCTTAAGTTCGTGCCCACTATCTTCAGTATTCTCAATAAACCTAGCATTCGCAGTCTCAATGACTCTCATGGAATATGATGGACAATAGAATCTGAATCCTTTGGATCTTTCTGGTATCCAATAAAGAAGCAACTAACCGTTCTAGGATCAAGCTTTCTTTCATGAGGGTTATACGGTTTGGCTTCTGCAGGACAACCCCATACATGAAAGTATCGTAAACTAGGCTTTCGCCCAGTCCACAATTCATATGGAGTTTTCATTACAGCTTTACTAGGGACTCTATTAAGGATATGCACAGCTGTTTTCAACGCATCACCCCACAAAGATTCTGGCAACGTTGAATTACTAATCATAGATCGCACCATGTCCTTTAGGGTGGTTACGATTATCGCCTTTCCATATACCATTTTGCTCTGGAGTACCAGGCATGGTATACTGGGCAACGATGCCACAATCTTGTAGATATCTAGCGAATGGCCCTGGATTACGCCCAGATTCGTCATACCTTCCGTAGTACTCGCCACCACGGTCGGATCTGACGACTTTGATCTTTCTATCGAGTTGATTCTCGACTTCAGCCTTATATATCTTAAATGTATCCAGGGCATCTGATTTATCGTTAATAAGGTATAAGTACCCATAACGAGAGTAGTCATCTATGAAAGTGATAAAATACTTCTGCCCATTCCATGATACTGAAGGGAACGGTCCACAGATGTCTGTATGAATCACTTCCAAGAGTCCTACACTCCTAGTAGCACCCTTTTTTCTGGTTCTAGTCTGTTTACCTTTAATGCAATCTATGCAGACCCCAAAGTCTGAAAAGTCCAGAGAATGAAGAATTCCTTCACGCACAAGCCTTTCTAATCTCTCACGAGAGATATGGCCTAATCGCCTGTGCCAAAGCATAGAGGAATTTTCACACATCTAACCTTCTCTTAATGCCTTTAGTGTTTCCATGTGATGAATTAATACTGTAGACATGTGAAACATCCAAATCTAACTGATAAAGGTTATTGACTAAAGTGCCAGAACCAATTATAACCGAATCATAGGAAATACTTAATTTTCCATTTCCAAATTTAAACTCATAACCAAATTTGTCTAAACGGGAAATGGAAACCAAATTGCGCCTTATAGAAGGCACACAAACAGTATCTACTAGATCAAGAAAGTGTCCTGACGATAACCTAAGCCTACAGACTCCAATAGCTTCCACGTCTGCTCTAATACCGTTCCCCATATAAACCGACCTTTCCGTATCAATTGGTGTCCGGATTTGGAGCATATCCTGCGTGGAATTACATATGTGAATAGTTGCACCAGAGTCTATCCACCAGGAGTCTGTGGACATATCAGCTAAATTAGATTCAAAACAGACTAAAACTTGATTCTTCCCTTAGAAACAACCCATTCTTTAAATTGTGTGCAATCCTCTGTAGGACCCGAAGAACGATTTCCTAAATAGTGCTTTCTTTTCTTAAAGTTGGACCCAGTAAGTAAAGGTATGGAATTAAACTGGTTTGGAATATTGGAAACAATCATGGCTGAACAAATAAAGCACAACACTCACATTAATAGAGTATACAAGTCCCACAAAATAATACATTAATGTAAACTACAAACATTATGCATGTATAAACATTTGATTGATTTTAGCCTTCAATCAAATGACCCAGAATGATGATGGGCCATAGTCATCAAATTCTGGCAAGAGCCTGGCGTATCATCGCGATTCCTCCTTTGGGCGAAATTACGACACACAGGAGGCTCTACTGAACATGAAGCTGACCAGTGCTAGTAAAATAAATTTAAGACGTCCATCACCTTTGGGCAAAATGAATTTCTCAAACTTATATAACCATCACTAATCACTTCACCCCACTCATATCCTGCCAAGTGATGATACCTCTTTGTTTTGACCATCACCAGCTATGGAAATGAACGCAACTAAATACAATCCTAATATGGATGGTCACTGTATCCATAAACTGAAGTCTTGAGAGAGCAAAAATTTTCACCAATTGAGGTCACTTTGGTGGCTAACACAATCAGCTTCAATCCCCACTCCCAGACCCAAGGATTGCTATATGGTCCTGCCCAAAACAGACCATTCTGTAATAGTTTTGACTTGGTCCAAAATATGACAGTAAGTGGGCCTTAAAGTTAGGCATGAATTAGGCTTAAAAAATGCCTAAAAGGGCACATCAAGTAGGCCCAGCACCCAGCCCAAAAATAACAATTAAAGGACTCAATCAACGTTCATGATTTCTTTAAAGCGGGCCTTCAGCTAAGGCTGAAATCTATTCCAACAAGTGGGCTGATAATTTCCAGGCAACAGCCCAAAGTTAGCTGCCCAAACAAAATCGGGTCAAGCCCATTTATTATCCTGAAACAGAATTTGCTGACAACCCTTAAAAATACCAAAACAAGAAACTTCCAATTCCAAAACCCTAACCGTATCTCTGTAAATCCGGCAAAATCCTAGCCGTAATCCCATTTCAAAACCGTCTCTGTCACCGTGAGTCGGGCGTCAGCACCACGACTGACGATAGTGATGCAGAATCCGGCCACCCTGTCCACCATCTCCATTGCTGCTGTCCCAAACCGTCAACCATTGATGGAGAAGGTGGCCGCTATCGCTGGCTCACGCAACTGTGGGAGAGAGGACAGCGGCCATGGAGGTGGAGTGGAATCCGGCCACAACGATGGATCACTGCCGGATCTGATTGGGAAGAAAGGAAATACATTAAAGGCTGATGAAACCCTTAATGCCGAAATCCGTCAGCAGTAGCATGGAACTGTGGATCTGAATGCTGATTGGGCTCCAAGTTTGACCGGTCATGGCGCCCACCAGATTTCGACAGTGGGTCTGGTGGTGCGGCAGCCATTAATGGCAACGACGGTGCAGAGCTTTTCTGCTTCTTCACCGTCCATTCACCCGTCCGGGAATGACGCTATCGCCATGGCTGTCACAGCCGTTGCCGCAATCGGCCTCAAATCAAACGGCCAGGGAGGATCAAAGATCCGATAATGGGTTTGCTATGATGGATTTCCAAAAGAAATCCTCAATCTAAAACGGCACCGGCAACGCCAGATCTAAAGCAGACAGTGCTTCGGGTTTGCCAGATTCCAAAGGCCCAGAAAAAGTTTGCTGATACATCCAGGCGGACGATACAGAAGGATCACAGGAAATCCGAATCATAGGAGATCCTGATTATGCTAAAAGAAATCCACCAAAATTGATGCATAGGTGGCTCTGATTCCAAATGTTATTTTTTATATTGCGGAATTAACGGATCGTCTATGCATCAACAATGGAGATTCAAAACCATAAACTGAAAGCGTACTTGATTGGGAAGACATTCCGCCGACAAGAATCTTGATCTTCCGCACCTTACACCTTTAGGAGAACCTTCAATGGGACTAGGGTTTCTCGCTTGTGTTGGTGAGGGGACCAAGACATCAATATATAGAGAAAGAGGGCTAGAAGCTTACCCATCACACTTCTCCCTCTCGAGTCTCCACACCGTAGGTTTCTATATCTATCTTAATAACCGAATATAGGGACATCGGTTCAAGCGTCCCGCCCCAAACCTATTTGTAATGATCACAACTCAAGTGGGGTCCACTGAATCGCTCAATCTAAATAATTCAACGGTCGGATCTGATGATCATGTGTGGCCCACCTGATAGGAGTCTTACATACACTCCCAAAACCGAAACCGGCCACTGGTTTTCTCTGAAAACCACGGTCTGTGTGGCAGCAATGGAGGGTCTAGATGCGCTGGAATAGACGGCTGGGATTGAGAGGCTCCCCTTCACGCGGATCGCCTGCTGGCAAACAAAAATGGAAACGAAACTTTTCCGTTTTTGGAAGTGCGTACGTGGCTCTATTTGGGCCCAGATTGTGTACGTGTGAATGTGCACGGGTACGTACGGACGAGTAGGTTAAGTCAGACGAAGCTCCTCTATCAGATGAACGGCTTGGATTAGCCAGAAGTGGCTCACCTCGGTCACACCAGTTTGATTTTTGGGCAGCTGGAAGCATAACTTTGTTTGTGCGCCAGCCCCCTTTCAGCTGGAACCGAGCACACCCTCGTTGGCCTCAGTGCAGTAAAAGTGGTAGGTTATGGTAAGGCCCACGCCCTGAACACGATGGACGGTTCAGATCCTCCATGGGATGATCATTGTGGGACCATAGATCGAGCACGACGTACGTTCGTTTGAAAAAAAAAAAAAAAACGCTGGCGGGAACGCAGAAGGATTTTTCCTTCTTTAGGAAATTGTCGGGTTAGTGCCAGTTCACCGAGCTTCTCAGCTCGGTGCACATCGGGTGCGCACGTTGGTGTGCACAGGAGCGACTAAGTGGGGTCCACAGGAATTGTTTTGGCTGAAATCTATTCCGTTCATTAGATTTTATGGGTCCAAGTAGGACCCTTGACCATGGATAGGGCAGATCAAAGGTCCATGTGGGGCCCACAACTTGATTTGGGCTGTATTGGAGGATTCCCAACAACTTAATGGTTGGATTAGTTCCCTTTCGACCATCAACGGTCAAAATGTCCTAAGGGATCTCTGTATGTGTCTAAGCATACCATCATATGTCATTATTTTCCTTCCTTTAGCCAATATTGATTTCTGAGCTAGTGGGACCATTATGGGGGGTGAGTAGAAGGATAAGGACAAGTATAGACTCTTGCAAGTTGCGTTTCCACCATACCTGTCAACTGAACCACTTCATCAACGGTCATAATAAGGTGCATCTAAACTCGGTCCTTAATTATTAGTCATAAACCGTGTATGAATAGTGCTACCTTCTATGATTCGATATTTGAAAAATCATTTCGTGTTGCCAACCACTGAAATTCTTCGTATGATCTGTGATGGTCCGATTCCCCTACCGGTAATTTTGGTATTACTAGAATAACACCTACTCATAATCACTTAGAAGGAATTGTGATATAAGAATGCGTCTCATCCGCAGCCATGATCGGATGGGTGCCTTGTTCTGTCAGGCATGTGAGAATTGTAATTTCTTCTATCATGCATAAGCACTGGATTTCAACTTGAATGCAACTAACTTAACTTTCTTTTCTTCGGCATGTCCGTGTAATCGAAATACCGCTCTACTTCAGCTAACCAATATGTGAGGAAGTTTTCTATACGCAATAAGCCATTGAAACTGAAAAGTTTGGCCTTACCTCTTTCAACATGATTCAAGTTTTACGATTGTCTCGATGGAACGATCGTCGAGCAACAACGCCACCGACTTCCTCGTCGCAGGAGCTCAACTCATCTATGATAGCCATACGATTTACCTTCGAAAGGGCTTTATGAAAATCGGGGTTGTGCCATACGGTGATCACGGGCGACTACGCATTGGCTTAAGCTTTGGGCGGAATTAGTGCATCCACAATACAGTCGAGGGTTGCATGCAGCCCTTGCATGCTCAACTGACTCTTTCAGTGGAAAGCTTCCATTCTTTCCAATAGATAATGAATCACCATATCATCGTTCACTAGATTTTGGTCCATTCTGTCGTTAATTACCATCGGTCCGAGAGGAGTCCTCGCTCTAATACCACTTGGCTTAGGGAGGGATGCGATGAGGTCGATCATCGTATTCCTTAAGAGATATCTACTCTGAATCCATGGAGCTCTTTGGACTCCTCATAGAGCTTCCTCGAATGCATGAAGGATAAAAGTAGAACTAATTTTTAATAAATTCGAAATAACTTGATTAAAGATATAAAAAAATGAAATTACAACTCTTTAAATAAAAACTCAAAATGGAGTTCTAGACTTAGACTCCAACCCAAACACCCTAAAAACATGACTTACTATAAATAGTAAACTTATTATTTATAGATACCTCTATAATTCTTACTAGAATTCATGGTTTTAAGTCAAAAATAGCGAGTGATTTGTAATTCTCTTAATTTTTCTAAGCCCTTTTCATGTTGGGCATGACTTCTATAACTCAAAGGATCAAAAAGTATACTCCTAACTAAACTTACTATTTATAATAAAAACGAGATTAAATGGGACATTTGACGCTGATATGATGGAATCTCACAAATTTAGCATAGGTGGTGTTGGTTGGCTATGTAGTTTCTCCTACCCTAAAATCATATAATATATAAATAAAACTCATCCCGATTTGCGAGATACAACTATTTTAGAGTCTTGACAATCTAAATCATTTCCACCTCGCCTTCTCTGGTTCATCTTTACCATGAAAGTGTCTGTGACTTGCTCTACATCACATGATTTTATGGGTATCTCATTTTCGTGGTGGGGTGAACCAGTTGGAACACATAAACCCACACAAACAGTCCCACACTCATGTACAATCAGTTGCCCATGATAAAGGAGTAAAATGGCTATTTTCCCAGATATAAATGGTGTTAATAAAAGGAGGATTCTTGTCTCACAGGAATCTGCAATAAATATATGAAATGCAGGCAGAGACATCCCCAAGAATTAAAAATAAAGGAGGTATCTCAAATTATCATACTATATAGAAGATATAGATGCAATTAATCCTACCATCCATCCTAGCCATTCATCCCATCCATCATGCATATATCAATCCATCCAACACACCCATCCCATCCATCTTAACCATCCTAACCATCCATCCAACCCGATTATCCATCTTAGCCATCATAGCTATCCATCCAATCCAAACCATCCATACACTGTTTTTTTTTTTTTTTTTCTTCTTCTCCTTTTAGAATGAGATCCCAAACCTTGAGAAGTTCCAAATTTCAGGAGGACCATACTACTAGAAACAATAATGAATGATCATTAAAAACTTTTTATGAGCAGCGAAGGTATTTTCCCTTCATCCATCCAGGTATTCTTGACATTATCGATGGAGGGAAAATAAACATTAAGAAAACCTTACCATACCCCGTTTGATATTTTTAATAAAGAGGCACTCAATCACCACTGTTCCGGTGGTGTGGTAGACCTTAAATTTGGATCTGCTTAATTTTTGGGACCATGTCCTAAAATGAGCTGGAAAAATAGATGAACGATGGGAATATACAACACATCATCAGGGTGGGCCCCACAGTGAGGGTAACATCTAATCCGCACTTAAAGACTCTGCGACCCTTATGGTGAGGACCACCTTGATGTATGTATTCTGTATCCATAACTTCCATCTGTATTTTCCAGACATTTTAAGGCATCAGCCAAAAAATGAAGTAGATCCAATTCTCAGGTGGACCATACCATAGTAAACAGTTGTGAATTGATCCTTAATAGGACAAAGTTTTGGATCAAGCTTATATTTGTTTTATACCTTCATCCATGTTTATGTGACTTATCAATGGGTTGGATGGAAAACAACCACTACGAAAACCATACAGTGGGCCCTAGGAAGTTTTAATAGTGGAGCATTCAATCAACACCGCGGTTTCCTATATTTTAATCTTCTTTATTTTTAGGCTCATGCCTGAACATAATCTAGAAAAATAGATGAACGGGTGGATATAGAATACATACATCAAGGTGGGCCCACACCTTTGGGTGGAGGGCGACTCTGGTTATCCCCAATCCACCAAGGTGGGTGGGATCCCATCCCTGACCATGGCCCACCATGATATATTCATCTTATATTCACACTGTCCATCTGTTTTGAAAACTGATTTTAAGTCATGGTCCCAAAAACGAAGCAAATTTAAATCTCAAGTGGACCACGATACAAGAAATAATGGTAATTAACCATTAAATTCTTCTTGTGCAGCACAAAATTTCTGGATCAAGCTGATATTTGTTTGGTCTCTTCATCCAAGTCTTTGTGACCTTATCAACTGATTGGATGACAAATAAACATTATGGTGGCCCCCATGAAGTTTTTAATTGTGGGGATTCACTCACAATTGTTTCCTATGGTATGGTCCACCTAAGATTTGGGTCCACTTCATTTTTCTATCATGACATAAAATGAGCTCTCAAAATAGATGGATGGTGTGGAAATAAAGTGAATACATCATATTGGACTCATAGTTAGCGATCCACCGAAACTGTGACTTCTTGGGTGAGTCAGGACTCTAGTGCTCAACTAATGTGAACCGCATGACCGTAAATGGTATTATGCAAATAATCTAAGGGGTCGTTTGGCACCATAAAGTAACTTTGGGTTTCAAATACAGGGGATTTCAAATCCCTCAAATAGGAGGTTTGAAATCCAAGGTGGAAGCAAGGGTTACATGTAGAATCCTTCCAAGAGTTGTGTGTGTAGCTTGTGTGTCACTAGGACACTAATCAATTGGCCACAAGATATACCAAAATAATTAGATTATCAACTGCATCACTATAATTACTTTAATAAGATGGTTCTAAACATTGTCTATGTAAATCAACAATTAAAAATCGTTGGTTAGTCACTCAGATGTGATCTTGTGCTTGTAGCCTATCCCAGACTTGAAATTTCATCATTTTTGGGCAAAGTAAATATTTCAATAGGCTTATTACAATCATTGTGTCAAACATTTCATACCTACAATAATTAGAGATACTAAAGTTGATTTAATAATTAAATTTAAACCCTATAAAATACTATGCATAGCTATTTTTGGATTATAGGAAATTCTGAATCTAGGGCGTCAAGCACAACGATAGGATTCCAAATCCATGTTCCCGAACAGGTCATAAGAGATTTTTGGTACTTAGAATAAAGGCAGTGGCAAATTAGGAAAAATAAAATAAAAAAATCCCTGGTTTTAAGAGGACCACATGGCTCTTAGGTGGATCATCTGATACATCAATCTTGGGCAACTGGATAAATACAACTAGGTTGGATGATACCATCTACCCAATTAACAGCCTTCAAACAAATGCATAATGATAAAACTCAGCCTCAACTCCACATTCAACAGACAACATCAAGTAGTTTGGATTCTCTCATCAATGTGCTTTTTGGGGCGAGCTAATGGGTAGTCCTGATCATCTGATCATCTGACCATGCAACCAAATGGGCTCTGTCCATGAATGGATTGAGCAACAGGTGGTTGACCGTCAATTGCAATCAAGATAACCTCTGCTTCAATTTCCATCTCCTTTTTCCTTTTTTGATGGATGGATTAGATATATTGCCTATGTGGATACTGGCACATGGGATGGTATGTACATGGGTGGTCTTATAGTTGCATATGGCATAAGAAAGCTCTTTTAAAATAACCAAAGTCATACAAGTACCCATCAAAATCAATACTTATATTAGCTAAGATCACATTTGAATGTACCATTGACATCAATTGAAATGATATAAGATAGAATAAAAGGCAAGTGATTGATTGACAGTCATTTTTACCATATGTTGCACTCCATTAAAAGAGATTAGAAGAATATGTGCCAAATAACCCTAATGCCTCGTTTCAACACTGAGGTCTTGGTATCGATCCCTAGTGGGGGTGGCTAACAGTAAAGTGTGAACTGACAGTGGGGTATACTAACAAGCTAGAAAAAAAAAAAAAAAAAAAAAAAAAAAAAAAAAAAAAAAAAACCCTAATGCCCTCTATTGGTCACTTAATGAGACCCATCTGGTTAGGTTTTTGTGCCATGGGTTTGGTTATGGTATACGATTTGAGGTACCACCGTAGACATGTTTGCTTCCTCTCATGTGGATGGGCCACAGCCCAAAATCCTAACAATCTGAAATGCAGCCTCTCTTCAACATAAATGGAAATTGTCTTCTTTTATTCTAATGCAGAACTGCAGACAACCGATCAAATGGTTAGAAACGTCTGATTACTGGCTGTGGTCCTTGGAAACAGGGCATTAGACAAAGAACAAAAATCTCAAGGATTACATACAAATAAGATCAGATACAAGATTATCCTGCGTCTATTAATTTGTATATATGTTCGATCTATCTTAGATTCATCCCAAATTTGAAGTGAACCATGAAAATGGATTGCATCCTGAGTAAACTCTGCTGGGCCAATGTCACGTATGTATCTTATCCAAGCCGTCTATCCATTCCTACATATCATTGTAGATCATATGCCCAAAGTTGAAACATATCCAAAGCTCAAGTGGACCACACTAGAGGAAACAGTGATAATTGAATGCCTACTGCTTGGCAGTGCAGAAGTTTTGGATCATGCAAAATTCCTTCTCTCTGTTTGTTTTTTTTTTTTTTTTTCAAATAATAACTTTGGTAATAAAATAAAAAATCACGAATAAAATAAAAATCAAGAAAATTTTCTGGAAAAACAGTGAGGGAAACAACTTTTCAATTGCTTTTTAGAAATGGTATTTTCCTCAACCTCCTCTCTTTTTTCCAACAAATTCAAACAGGGGTCTAAAGTAAACTGCTGGTTAATTTCATTGAGTACTACAGGGATGGGCACCTCGTTGACTTGACTTGCAATCCTTTACATGGAAGGACAAACGAAAATACTATGAATCACAGATAAGCTTGAGTTTTGGGCCTATTCCTAATTTTGGTATGGCATATAATAGTTGGAGTGCATTTCATATAATCATCATGGTAAACATATAAAAATAAAGGGTAGACGTCTCTCTGCCAATTATTTCCTTTGGAGTGGATCTCACATATGCATGTACATTATGGTGTGTGTAGTAAATATTTTTAATATATTAGAATCTATGAACAATGGAAACACTCATTTTTATATGGACCCACCATAATAGCGTCTAATCCCACACGCTGGTACCAAGGCTAAAAATTGAAGGTAATATTTTGTAGAGAGACGTTCACTCTTAATTTTTGCAGGTCCCACCATGATGTTATATAAAATCCACTTCAACCATTAGATGCCAAACCAAATTTGGGTATGCTGTCAAACATGTCTCATTTGTGATTTATGTCAGCGACACCAAGGAAAATAGTTAGGAGGGTAAGTGTTACATTGTAAGCTATTTTTCTGTGGTCCACCTGAATCGGATTCTCATGGGGATTATATTTGTACCTTGGAGTTAACTTAGGCTGATGTACCTGCAGGTAAATGGGGATGGATTTCACGTAAACATCATAGTTGGAACAACATGAACCTGCTCCCCTTTGCTTGCATATTTTCCTTTAACAAAATCTAAATTCCAACGAGGATAGTAACTTAGTGGAGTAGCTTGTTAATAATCTTTCTGAAAAGGGAATGGCAATGCAAATTCTATATTTAAGTAGATAGTATTTTGTAAAATTCCCTTAAAGTAATCCAGACAACCATCAATCTTGTTGGGCCATAGCAGCCAGGAGATGAAAATATCTTGCTAAATTGTATGGCACCAAGTTGTTGATGTCTTAAATCTGTAAATAACAGGGTCTGTCGATGCCATCGACAGACCGCTCGATGCTATCGAGCAAATGTTCGATGCTATTGGAAAAATCCGAAAAAATCATGTTTCTCTATGCATGCTCATTAGCTGAAGTATAGGTGCACTGCTTCTGCAAGGTTCATGTTCCTGCCATATCTGTTGCAAGCCATACAACAGCTACTACATTCCTGAATACCATCATGTTTCACTATACATGCTCATTAGCTGAAATGTTCTATTGTCTTTCTTATAACAATCATGCGCCTTTTGGTCAGGTACATGGGACAGCATGATATGCTCTATAACCAGACATTTAACCTAGATCAGGTTGCATTTGCATCTGCGGGAATTAAAACTGGCGAAAAATCAGATTGTGAAAATGCTGCTAGATTCCTTCCAACCATCTTTAATTCCTGAGAGATTTAGGCTTACTACTGTCAGTGAAATACCCATATCTTAATAAGATTTTCACTAGGACTCTGTACTGAACTAACTGCTGCTTTTGCTTTTTAGATGTCAGCTTTGAAATCTGCTAACAAGGAGTTGAAAGGAATGATGAAAACTGTGAAGATTCAGGACATAGATATATGATTCCCCCTTCCTCTGTTCTCAGTACATGCGTGTTTGTATTTGTGTGAATGACACTTTGTGTGAATGACACGGCTAATTTTAAAGATCTATTTGCTAATTGCACAAATAATTACACTATACTATTAAAAAGTAATAGTATATTGTAAATCTTACAAAATACGATTAAAATGTCATAATTTGTTTTATTATTAAAAATATTTGTATAGCCTTTGTGGGTATGATGTTTAAAAGGACTCTCTGGCACCTTGTATTCATCGGACATGGATTACGCATCAGTGTACAAGTTATGTAGCTCTTATGCTCCTTGTGGCTCAAGGTCATTTCAGGAGCAGACGAAATAATTTGTGATTCTGGAATTTCTACTTGTAGAAGTATTTCACAAACAAAAAGGTTTACTTGGGCTCTTTTTTGTTCTATTAGAAAGAAAAAGAGCCCTTTCGTATCACATCAGCATCATTTCATGATTTTTGGAAACTCAACTGGGTGGAAATCCCAAGAATCATGAATTATTTTTCTCCTGGCCTGATCCAAATGCAACTTACATTCTCTTTGGTGGTTAAGATCTTAAACTGATCTAGTCCTTTTTCTTTTTGGTCTAACCTTTAGAAAAGTGGGTATATGGCGTCGCAATCATTACCTTCTAAAAATACTCACTTTGATGGATTTGATGTAGAACATGCAAGATGAGATGATGGATCTGATGGATGTGAGCAACGAAATCCAAAAATCTTTTGGAAGAAGCTACAGTGTACCCGATGACATTGATGAGGATGAACTTTTGGGTGGTAATATGAGATACATTCATTTAGGATATTACTCTCTTCAGTTGGCTTGTATTGTGTGGAATTTTCTTTTTCATTCTTAGTGTTTGTGACCAAATCCTATGAATTCTGCAATGTTGATTTTTCTCTTTTGTTTTTGGTTCTCTTCTTTTAACATCACAAAGAGCTTGATGCAAAATCTGAGGGAGTGCCGGCATATCTTCAACTTGGTAAGGAACCAGATTTGGATGTTGAACTCAATTTGCCTTGGGCGCCATCAGGGCTTGCAGCAGGGCCTCAACAGGACAACATCAATTCCTAACCTTTCCACCTGTGGCCTGTCAGTAGGTGTGTATATATATATATATATATATATATATAATATATATATATATATATATATATATATATATATGAATTGGTTCTATTCGGTCGACCTCATGGGAACTTCCCATGAGTTCGAGCTGTGTGGGCCCCACCATGATGTGTGTCGAACATCAACACCGTCCATTTGATGGGTCCCCTTTAAATTATTGGATATGCCAAAAATCAGCTGTATAGGGAACTCAGGTGGGCCATACCATCTAAAATCACGTGAAGACATGCCTAAAACATATAAAGGTACTTGGTGGGGCCCACTGGAAATTTGGATGCGACTGAAACTTGCTATGACCCCTCATCCAAGTGGGGACACACATAATGGATGGGCTGGATTTGTGAACCACATCCCAATGGGCCCAAAAAACATTATGAATGTTTTAATGGGGGACTAACCCCTCTCAACTTTTGCATGTGGTGTGGCGCACACCAGTCATGAACTGGCTTGATGTTTAATCCCGAGGCCCACCATGGAATGGTGCATCTGACTGATATGATAGATTTTCGACACGCATCACAGTGGGCCCACACAGCTCGACCTCATGGTAAGTTCCCATGAGGTCGACCATAGAGAACCATTTCTCTATAACTATGTATATATAGTGCAAAGGACCACATCCAATTGAAAAAAGTCCCAGAATTGGTTGGTAGGATCATCTAACCTATAAGTTTTTTGGGCATGCTTCCCTCATCGTCGGGTCAAATTTGCCATTTGGCTGGATTACTGGAACATAGGCCCACTTATTCACTGAAACCTGAGATTTCTGTGCAATGAGGTTTGCTAATCCATGTGTAACAGCAATTCATCTACATGCCACCCACATGTACCCACCTGGCACACATGTGAGAAATCCAAGCCAAAGTGATCCCATGGCCCAGAGTGTTGTATTAGGCTGCTCCCCCATAATGAGGACCACAATGTTTTAAACAGATGGGTGGCTTAAAAAAACTGGCCAAGATTATTCAGCTGTCCACTTGTTTCATAGACTATGACATGCCTCTTATCATTAGACCAGCCTGATTTTCAGACGAGGGAATCTACATGGTTACACGCACTTGATAGACGTCAGGGATCTCGCCATGAGTGATGTTGGCATGTGTATTGACCTGTAGATGGGCTGCTTTTTTCTTTCTTTTTTTTCTTTTTTCTCCCCAAATATGAAGACTTGGTAAATTTTAATATTGAAAATGTTTTAAAACTCAAATTTGATTGGTGTCAGAGTCCGTCGGACCATTTGAACGGAAACGTGACACTAAAATGGTCTGGGTCGGAAACGGATTGGCTACTCCCCCTGCCAGCAGCCATTGGCTGGTGGTTGGTGCTCTGTGGGCCTCACCACAATGAATGTGTTTCATCCATGCCGTCCATCTATTTTTATAGATCATTTCATGATATGTAAGAAAAAATGAGGTATATCTCAATCTCAAGTGGACCACATTACAGGAAACAGTGTTGAATTAACACTGACCATTAAAAAAGTTTTTGGGGCCATAAAAGTTTTGGATCAAGATGATATTTATTCATTCCCTTCATCTGGGTCTTTATGACTTAATCGACAGATTGGATGTCAAATAAACAGTACAGTGGGCCTTAAGGGATTTTAATGGTGGATATCCAATCATTATTGTTTTCTTGTGGTGTGATCCACCTAATATTTATATCCCTATCATTTTTTTCTATCAATCCCTGAAATGATATGTAAAATGGATGAACGGAATGGATGAAACACATACATCACGGTGGGGCCCACAGAGCACCGACCACCAGCCACTGGGCTGGTGTCAGGGGGAGTAGCCAATCCGTCTCCGTCTAACCCTCTATGGTATAAGTAACTAAATCTGTCAAAGCTCAAAACCACAACTTTCTTTGAAATCAATTACTCTTAACCACTAGGCTAAGAGTAGATTGGCGGTTAGTTCTCTCTGCCTTTAATGATTTTGAATGAAGTAGATTTCCATGCCAAAACCAACCCAGAGTAGGCGTGGCCAGTTGACCGAACCACCTACAAAAATATGGTTGAGGTGCAGTCCTGGTTTCAAAACAATTACTAGTCTTGGCAAGTTTTTTAAGTTGAATCGATGGAATTGATTAAGCAACTGAGCCTTGTCTAAATTGAGTCTCACATGCACACACGCACATTCTCATGTTCATGACCAAAGCTGATAGTGTAGATGCTTTTGGTTTTTATTTTTTATTTTTTATTTTTTTTTTGGAGTTTAACACACACTCATGTCCTTGATCAAAGCTGATAGTGTTGAGGATTTTTTTATTTTTATAGAGTTTTCGGGACAGTTGTTTTTACTGAAATTTTCTGCGCTGTTACAAGCAGAGGATGAACTACGTTTGCCAGCTGTTTGTGGATCATCAATGCGTGGTTAGAGAATGGATCAAAATATCACAAGTGAAAATTATGTTTCATATATACATCACCTGATGTCTTGGAATTGTGGGTGATGATTCTTTGTTAAAATAGAGCATGCTTAGAATTCTCTCATTTAAACTGCTATCATCACTTTTAGGAACCGTTTCTTTCTCTGTTTTTGTGATAGCAGACACTTTTTTTCCTGTTTAAAGAAGGAAAAAAATAAAATAAAACTGGGTATTTGTGGATAAAAATACTGGTTTTCTGTTTTAAATCTAAGAAAAGTAAGTGATAATTTCTCCAACTTTTCCTAGGCTATTGTGTCTCATCCAATCCATGTGACACTCTTACAATTCAATCCAACCCGGCCAGGTCGTACGGCCCATTAGGGATGGAACATGGCCTGAAAGCCAACACAGATCGACGGTTCCTAACCATCCAACTCGTGATTATAAAACTTAAATATGGCGAATTACAAGGTCCTAATATAATCAGTGATTTGGATAATCCAGGCTGTTGTCATTGTATGCAATGTATACAAGTGATTAGATAACAAAATTAAAAGTTGTGGTGAATCTGACCGTTGCAACCCTTTTTAAAGGAGACGATCAGCGGTCCAAAATAATTCAAGCATTGGATAGCTATCATTGTTTGATCTGTTTAATTATTGAGTAATGCTCCAACGTGGACAATTGGACTGCCTGTATGTATGGATATGCAAATCCCATGGGCTAAACTCCTGCACAAGGAAGCCCATTCACATGCCACTCACGTGCCCAAGTCTCAGGCTCTCTGTTTAGTTTCGGGTCTGCTTGTCTTCTTTCTGGTTCTCTCCCCTGTTTTCTTGTTTGCTCTTCATTTCTTATGATAGGCTCCCCTCAGGTCTTTTTCTTTGGGGTTAGCCCAAATGTAAATCGGGATGTATATCTGTTCATGAAATGAAACTTTTCTCTTTTAAAAAAAAAAATGTGCGGAAAGTGTCAAAACTATATTCAGATGGGTCCCACCATTTAGATGCCCTTTTATCCAAAACTTGGGCCTGTTCACCAATTAGTAGAGTTATGATTCATGAACTTTAAAAACCTAAAATTAAAAAAAAAAAAAAAAAAAAAAAAAAAAAAAAAAAAAAACCCTAAAATCGAACTTCTTTTATGCCATCATTTTGTTTCTAACAGAATGCCTGTTGGATGAATAGATTGGGCTGATGTCTAGGCAGGCCATCTGTACAGTGGGAACCAACTGATGGATATATTGGATCTCAAACACATTTGCCATGTTGGCAAGTAGATTGGCAAATATAAATTCCTTTGCATGTGTACAAAATCCAAGCTTTTGATTAGATTGGCCACATTTCTTAAATTATCTGGGTGAAAGAGCAGGGCTTTCACTTGGGTAGGCCCCAGTATGTGAAAGAGTAGGTCTAAATGATATTTTCCCCTAAACGCGCGTCCATTGTTTTGTATACCATGGCTCGTGTTTGCTGATATAAAGTATGTGGCCCATCTCATGGAAAGCTTGATCTTGTACACATGTTCCATATTTGCATGTGTAATGGCATGAATACAAGCAAAGTTGTAAACTAGCGTCGGTTATCAAACCTCATTTTGCCAAAATCAGCAATGTTTTTTTTATTATTTAGAACTTTAGTTGTTAACATTCTGGCCTGCAATCTCACCTTTTCTCCTAATCAATTTAAGACATCCAAGTAGCTATATATCCATCACACCACAACAGATTTTTTTTTTAAAAAAATTATTATATATATATTTTTTTAAAATATTTATAATCACTAAAATTGACAATATAATCATTTTTCTCTCTAAAGTACATTTCCAATGTATCAAAATAAATTTGTTGGCCACATATATAAGTGGGCAATGAAATGTTATTAAACACTAGAAAGGCAAGAAAGAAACAAAAGCCTTCAAGGCAATGGATTGTTGCGCAGCACGCCAACAACGTAGTGAGCCTAGATCCAATCTCAGGCCTCACCCACAAACGATAAACAGGAAGAAATATAAACTCTCCCTTGGAAGTACAGAGAAAATTCTTTGCCCACACCTTAGAATAATTTCCTAATATTCACCTTAACCCTAGAATAACCCTAGGGACCCCAATTTATAATTTTGGCAACTTTCCTTTCGCATCGTAGTTGCGAAAGGACTTGCGACACGAAATCCGCGAAACTCCTTTCGCATCCCAATTGCAAAAGGACTTGTGACACGAAATCCGTGAAACTCCTTTCGCATCCCAGTTGCAAAAGGACTTGCGACACGAAATCCGTGCATGTGGCTCCACTTCTCAACAATCTCCCACTTGGAGACACATCGCCATAAACCTTTGTCTTCTTCATCCGGAGTGCACCACCTCCCCGTCTTTAAGTCTGAAGACCAATCAAAGCTGAACAGAGCTTCAGCTTCTCCCTTGTGACCGCCTTGGTCAGCATATCCGTAGGATTCTCACTTGTATGAATTTTCTCCAGAGCAATCGATCCATCTTCTAGTAACGAACGTATGAAGTAATATCTGATGACAATATGCTTGGTCCTTGAATGAAAGACTGAATTCTTAGCCAAGTGTATTGCACTCTGACTGTCACTGTACAGCTTGTAATCTGCTTGCTTCTTACCCAACTCTTTCATAAAACCTTGCATCCACACCATCTCCTTGCATGCTTCTGTAGCCGCAACATATTCTACTTCTGTCGTACTGATAGATACTATCTTTTGTAACTGAGAAACCCAACTGATTGCAGCACTACCCAGAGTAAAAACATAACCTGTAGTGCTTCTTCTGCTGTCGATATCTCCTGCCAAATCTGAATCCACGTAGCCTTGTAACTTGATTTCCGATCCACCATAACACAACCCTACGTCCTTAGTAACTACCAAGTACCTAAGGATCCACTTCACAGCTTCCCAATGTTCCTTCCCGAGGTTGTTCATGAAGCTGCTAACAACTCCCACTGCTTGAGCAATGTCTGGCCTCGTGCTCACCATAGCATACATGAGACTCCCAATAGCTAACGCGTATGGAACTTTAGCCATGTAGTCCTGTTCCTCCTGCGTCTTTGCACCTTACTCCTTAGATAACTTGAAGTGGTTGGCTAATGGAGTGCTAATCGGCTTAGCACCTCCCATATTGAATCGATCAAGTACCTTGGCTATGTACTCTGCCTGTGACAAAACTAATTTCTTGTTTTCCCTATCACGCTTTATCGTCATGCCTAAAATTTGTTTTACAGCTCCTAAATCTTTCATGGCAAATTTTCTAGACAATTGTCTTTTGAAATCTGAGATGTCCTTCATGCTTGAACCAGCCACAAGCATATCATCAACGTACAGAAGAAGGATAATGTAAGAAGTATCAAACTTCTTCAACTAACAACAGTGGTCTGCATGACATCTCCTAAAACTGTTTCCCGACATGAAACTGTCGAACTTCTTGTACCACTGCCTCGGGACCTGCTTCAAGCCATATAGACTCTTCTTCAGTCTGCACACCTTATTCTCATTACCTGGTGCCACGTATCCTATCGGCTGATGCATATATATCTCTTCTTCAAGGTCCCCATGAAGAAAAGCTGTCTTAACATCTAGCTGTTCTAGATGTAAGTCCTCTGAAGCCACTATACTCAAGACCATGCGAATCGTAGACATTTTCACTACCGGTGAAAATATTTCAGTGAAATAGATACCTGCCTTTTATTGAAACCCTTTCACAACCAATCTGGCCTTGTACCGTTTCAAACCATCGTGCTCCTCCTTCAGTCTATAAACTCACTTGTTATGAAGAGCTTTTTTACCCTTGGGTAGAGTGACTAGCTCCCATGTACGATTAAACTCAAGAGAGTTCATCTCATCATCCATGGCCTGCTCCCACTTAACCCGTATATCTGACTGTAACGCCTCTTCAAAACACTCTGGCTCACCATTATCTGTCAGTAGTAGATAATGTAAGGAGGGTGAGTATCGGACCGTGGGTCTCTTCTCCCGAGTAGACCTCCTCACAACCGGTGTATGCGACTCTGCCTCATCCTGTGGCATTGTAACACCCATGTCCGGTAACTCTTCCAACTATACGAATTCCTTTTTCTCGGCCTTATTTTCCTGTACACTGTCCTTATACATCACTTTTTCATTGAAGACTACGTCCTTGTTTCTGATGATTTTCCTGTTTTTTGCATCCCAGAACTTGTAGCCAAAATCATGCTGCCCGTAACCTATAAACGTACACCTCCTGGACTTCGCATCCAGCTTGTTCCTGTGCTCTGCATCAATGTGAACATATGAAGTGAAACCGAACACTCTGAGATATGCAAGGTTCACTTCCTTCCCAGTCCACATTTCTTCTGGCAGCCCACTATCCAATGGTGCTGAGGGACTTCTATTGATGAGATATGCGGCAGTATTCACAGCATCTACCCAAAAGGTCTTGGACAACCCTGCATGTAACCTTATGCTCCTGGCCCGCTCAAGGATGGTCCTGTTAATACGCTCAGCCACACCATTCTGCTGTGATGTCCCTGGAATCATTTTTTGATGTTTGATTCCATTTGTTGGACAATACTCCTCAAACCTCTTATCACAATACTCTCTCTCATTGTCAAATCTAAGACACTTTACTGTTTTACCTGTCTCATTTTCTACCATAACTTTCCACTTCTTAAATACATCAAATACATCAGATTTATGTTTTAAGAAGTAGACCCACAGTTTTCTACTAGCATTATCAATAAATGTAACAAAGTAACGTGAGCCACCAAGAGATAATACTTGTGCCGATTCCCACACATTAGTGTGTACAAGCTCCAACAGATGTGTCTTTGAAGCGCGTCTCGTCTTCTTGAAGCTTACCCTCTTCTGCTTGCCATACACGCAGTCCTCACAGAATTTCAAGTCAATTGACTTTAGCCCTGGTAGCTTCCCTTTTGACAATAGTACTTTCATCCCTTTCTCACTCATATGTTCTAGCCTCTGATGTCATAACTGCCCATTCACTCCAGTTGATGCGATTGCGAGTGAACTATACGATCCTGAAGTCACGTACAAAGTACCTTCCTTTTTGCCTCGAGATATTACCAAGGCACCTTTTGTGATCTTTTAAGAGTCACTGATGAATGTCGTCACATAACCGGTATCGGCCAACTGTCCTACTGAGATCAGATTATGTTTCAAACTCGGTACATGCCTGACATCCTTCAATTTCAAGACCGTTCTGTCTTTCTGATTTACATGAACATCCCCTTTCCAACAATATTGCAAGGCTCATCATCACCCAGGTAGACTCTTCCAAAGTCACCTGACACATAATCACGCAGAATTTCCTTACACGAAGTGGCATGAAACGAAGCACCCAAGTCTATAACCCAAGACCCATTCCTCGCATCAAGAGACAAGATCAATGCCTCTGTATCGCTCTCCTCAGACAGATTCACTGAATCCTTCCCGCCTTGAGAGCTTCCTTCTTATTTCTTGAGCGCCCTGCAATCACGTTTCATATGCCCCTTCTTGCCACAATGCCAACACCCATCTTTATCTTTCGGTCCCTTGGACTTCTTCCTCGACTTAAAATGCCCGTGTTTATTGCTTCCTTTGTTCAGCGATCTTCCTCTTCCTTCAACGTTTAGAGCATTCCCTGAGTCCCCTGAAACTCCTGATGCCTTTCTTCTAGATTCTTCGCTGAGAATTAGACCAGCCACATCATCAAATTTCAACTTTGTTGACCCTGAAGAATTGCTCACAGCAATCACCAAACCATCCCAACTGTCTGGCAAACTGGATAAGATCAATAATGCCCTGACCTCATCCTCAAAAGCAATGCCAACGGATTCCAACTGGTTCGTGACTGTAGAACTTGTTTAGATGTTCTGCCACGCTCCCACCATTTGACATCTTCATGTTGAATAACTATTTCATAAGATGAACCTTGTTGGATGCTGAGGACTTTTCATACATGGTGGCTAGGGCTTCCATTAATTCTTTTGTCGTTTTTACTTTGGATATATTGAAAGCGACGCTCTTAGACAAAGAGAGTCGGATCGTTTCTAAAGCCGCCTTCCTATCCAGTAAAAACCATTCATCATCTGTCATCTTTTCTGGTCTCTTCTTTTTTTCTCCTAGAGGAATATAGAGGTCCTTCTGATACAGATAATCCTCCATCTGCATCTTCCAGAAGGCAAAGTTTGAACCATCAAACTTCTCAATTCTAGTTTTCCTATCTTCTGTCATCGCTCCCAATATAATTAAACGAATAGCTCTGATACTAGTTGTTGCGCAGCATGCCAACAACGCAGTGAGCCTAGATCCAATCTCAGGCCTCACCCATAAATGATAAACAGGAAGAAATATAAACTCTCCCTTGGAAGTACAGAGAAAATCCCTTGCCCACACCTTAGAATAATTTCCTAATATTCACCTTAACCCTAGAATAACCCTAGGGACCCCAATTTATAATTTTGGCAACTTCCCTTTCGCATCCCAGTTACGAAAGGACTTGCGACACAAAATCCGCGAAACTCCTTTCGCATCCCAATTGCGAAAGGACTTGCGACACGAAATATACGAAACTCATTTCGCATCCCAGTTGCAAAAGGACTTGCGACACGAAATCCGCGCATGTAGCTCCACTTCTCAACATGGATTAAAATCCCAATTATAAAGAGAAGATCTATAGTATACCCTTTGCAAGAGAGTCAACGTTCCAATTAAAACCAGCTATAGGAATCTATCATTGGGGACCATGGAAGCACACAAAGATGAATCAAGCGGAGTATTCCAAACGCACAAAGAAGCCCAATCACAAAGACTCCGAATTTAACGTGGAAAAACTCTTTCAGGAAAAAACCAAAGCACAAAGCGACAGTAATCACTATGAAAGCAAAAATTACAAGAGATAGTGAGAATATCTGATTCCAACAAGCCTTAAATCTCCCTTTCAAGCCCTTTGAAACCCTAGCTAGGAACGAATTATAGAATACCCTTAGATTTCGATTTCACTCCTCTATATAACCTCTAAGAGAATCACGATCAAATTAAAAACAAATCTCACAGATACACAACTCTGCATAAATCTTGCCATACGTTCGATGGCAACTTTGATGGGACTTCGATGACATCGATAGAACGTCGGCATCGAACCTACTTCAATGTCATCAACCGACCGTTGAATTAACAAATTTTAAGACATCTATCAACATCTACACGTGAGATTTCCTTGATACAAGATTTCAACCTTTACTTATTCATAATAGCACTCAACTTTGAAACATGAATACACTTCGAAGAGGCCAAAGCGATTGCATCATAGAGTCTTCGTTCACCATGAAAATCTCCACACCAGTTCTAATAGCCAAGACTTCCACTCTCTTTGAGGATCCACTCCCCCACTAACCAGTTCCATCCTTAGTATGCCTCCAATCCTGAAAGGCCACGGGTTATAAAAAGAACTTATGTCAGTATTAATTAACCATTATATAGCAATTTAAGAAATCATTCCGATAACCAATCACCTAGAGCATGGTACCACAATTAAGGGTGTTGTGTCCTACCAATACACCACCAGGTGGGCCACATTGTTGAAATCAATGGACAGATGACGATCCAACTCAACATACAGGTGTGGCTAACTTAATGATTTGATCAACCTGATTTTTGAGAAGGGGGGCCCATAGTTTTTCATAGTACTGATTTCCTACACAAGTGGCATATTGGCAGGAAATATGTTAAGGAACAATAAGTTGTGATTAATTGTCAATCATCTGCTGAACAATGTTCAATAGGATGTGATGATCAAAACCAAAGTTTCTTAGCATAAGAACATGTCTAAGAAACAGATCATCAAAAAAATCGAGTTCAAAATAGAAAAAAATAATAGGAAAGTTGATTATTGATCTAATACTATTTAGTTGTAAATGAAATATACTAGCAAGGATCACTCAATCAACTTGCCTATTCTTTTTTGTTTTTAGCAAGAACTTGCCCCATCAGAGAGTTTTTTTTTTTTTTTTTCAAAAGAGATCTTAAATTGAATTGAAGTTTGAACTTTACAGAGACGCTAAACTTTGGGCACCCCGGGAACAAAAGGCCGGGGCACCTATCATAAGGAGACCACACACGGCCTCAAACAAAAGAGCATGAATCAAAATCTATACAACTACACATGAGGAAGTTCCTTGATAAGATGATCCAAACCATACATCTGGAAGTCCCCATAACATATGTCCCACATGACAGAAATCTCACTGATATGACATCTTCAAGGTCCTATAACATATGAACTATTGTTTCAAGTTGCTTTCAGATGAGTAAGATTTTCTTTGTCGACCATCTTTGGTGTGAACTGATCTAGTGGGGCAGAAGAAGAGAGAACCCCATTAGCAAACCTCAATTATGTAAACATGACATCCACTGCAAGTATGAACTTCCAAAACTCACCGTGGTCCACGTATCGGTTTCACCACACTATTAATAGAAAAATGGAAAGTTTGCAAAGAAAATATCTATTGGTTCACATTCAATGTACGCTTGTCACCCACCTGATAAGCAGATTGGCCTCATTTTTGGTTCAAAAATCACAAGCTGCCTAACCCAGTCTCCAACAAGTGCACCATGTTGGCACGTGCCTGCTAGGCCCCTTCCCTTTCTCATTTGCACGAGTCCCACTTGCATCCCTGATGAAACAATGGTGTTTAAATGTTCTGTTTGCCAAAAGAAAAAAAAAAATAGTTAACCACAGAAAGCAATTCAGGAACTATACAATGCCATCTACCAGAAAAGCAGGTAGTTGACAATGCACTGACAAAGAATTTGTATGGCATATGTTTGATTTTCAATTTACATAAATGGGACTCAGATTTCCTTATATAAGTGTTTTATTGGATATTAACATCTTTCAATGTATGATTATTGAGCAAGGAATTGTGACTGATCCAAATACTAGAACAAGCTAATGCCCATAAAAGGATGATCTGCCTATCTGTTTGCATTGGCGGAATCCAAAAGTCAACAGTGGACAAGAAAGAGTTTTTTGTTGATGTGATGTTTCCCACCGGTTGGAACAATAAAGTAACGCGTGGGAAACTATTTTCCTTTCTACATTTTCTAAAAGAAAGAGTGTTTTCTTTTTATTCTAAAACCTTGATAATCTACATTTTTCACACATTTTGAGGGACAATTATCACTTTTTGACCATGGACCAAGTACTGCAAATCTACACACAAGATTTCCAAGAAGCAAGATCATGACCTTAACTCATTCAAAATAGAGCTCAGCTTTGAAGCAGGAATGTAGTTTCCAAAGGCCCAAGTGACTGCATTGTAAAGTGATCTCTATCCACTGCCAATTCACAAAAATATTCACACCGGCTCTGATACCTAAGAATTCCACTCTCTTTGAGGATTCCTCCCTCACTAACCACTTCCATCCTTAAGCATGCCTATAATCCCCAAAGGCCAAAGGATACGAGAAGAACTTGTGTCAGTATTAAGTAACCATCATATAACAATTTAAGAAGTAATTCCAAGAATCAATCACCAACAGGCAAGGTACCACAACTTATAGTGTTGTATTCCGCTAACGTATTACATCAACATGCGGGCCACATCAGTGGAATCAATGGTTGACTCGACCTACAGGTGTGTCCCACCTAGTGATTTGATCAGCCTATTTTTGAGAAGGGGGCCTTTGGCTTTTCATGGTGCTGATTTCCTACACAAGTGGCATGTTGGCAAGAAAGATGTCTCGATACAACAAGTTATGGTACTATTGCTGGTAGGTGATCAATTCTTAATCATTTGCCAAGCACTAGTGTTTTAAATAACTATGCTATGGAGTGTGTAACTCACACCATGTAGTGTACATTAATTATAAGGTTATGTATGCCATGGAAATAGCGCAAGTCATGTGTACCCCATGCTATATGATAATTTCAATATGCTACACGCTAGAAGTTATTTTTCACTACTACATTAATATCAATTGATGTTTCAATGATTTCGTATATTATTTTATTTTCAATAAAAACTAGTTAATGTTTCAATACTTATAGTAAAATAATTCAAGTAACAATATTAAATCAGTTTGGTTGCTCTTTCTTTACCTAATTTACACTTAATTATTAATTAGCCATTTGGTATAAAATATCATAAAATTGGTGCAACTAAGTACAAACTTGATTAAAAAGCTAGAAGTAGCGTGTAGCTTATGCCTCATGCTTTAGAGGAGTAAATGCCTTAGCTAGAAAATTGAAAAGTTTGCAAAGAAACTAACTATTGGTTCACATTCAATGTATGCTTAATGCCCACCTGACAAGCAGACCGGCCTGACTTTCGTTCCAATAACCAGCCTTCTAATTACTCAATCTCCCACAAGTGTACCATGTTGGCACATGTATGCTGCTAGGCCCCTACTCCATCTGGTTTGCGCATGTACTAGTCACATTGCTCAATGAAAAGATGTCGTTTAAATGTTCTGTTTGCCAAAAAGAAGAAGAAGAAGAAGAAGAAGAAGAAGTTAACAAGCAATTAAAGAACCATACAACGCATCTACCAAAAAAGGATGTAGTTGAGGCAAAGAATCTGTATGGCAAGTTCAATTAATCATTCTGCATAAACAGCACCCATATTTTCTTTGTTAAGTGTATTTTTAGATAATAACATCCTTCAATGTTTGATTGTTGAGTATAGAATTTGGTTGATCCTTCAATGTTTATATTGGTGGAATCCAAAAGCTACGGTTGAAAAAATAAAAATAAAAATTCTGCTAACATGATATTTTTCACTTATTGGTATAATACAGTAACATGAGAATAACTATTTTTCTTTCTACAATTTTCCTAAAATAGACATTTACCTTTTCCACCAAAAACCTTAATAATCCACATTTCTATACTTTTTGAGAGGCAAATATCACTCTTTGATCATTTATCATTCTACAGTTCCTTGAAAGTCATAAAAACTAAAAGGAACAACTTTTTAGAATTCTTTTCGACAAGCTTCCTTAACCATGGTTTCTTTGAGATGTAACATTTGTTGGAAAGCGCGGAAGGTGAGCCCTCAAGATCTGACGGTCTACACGAGTTTTGGACAACGGTCCGTCTATCTACTACTGGAGCAGATGGATCTATTCACACCTCTGATCTTACGATATAAATGGTCCCGGATTGCGATCTATGGACTAGATCGTCCCAAGGACAAGCCAAAATGGACAGAATACTGTGCACACTATATCTCTCTCCGTATACTCTCAGTATTACTTATATTTATTACGGGAGAGAGTCTCATCCTTTATATAAGAAGGAATGAGAGTTTGGATGAGATCGGATGATATGAATGAGAGTTTGGATGAGATTGGATGATATCATATCATCCGATCACATCCCTATCTCTCATAAAAAAACAAATTCATATTTGAATTTGAAAATTAAATGAAAGAGAAGATGCCAGAAAAACACATGGGTCATACCCACTAGTGATTGCTCACCAGTGGGCCCCACAGGCCTACGTCCAACAACATTTTCCTTTTCAAATCTGCTTTTTGGATTTCACTGATCTAAACAAGCCTTAAAATGCAAATGCTACCCATAAAACTATGATTAGCGTTCATGATATTCAGATCAAATTATATAACCTGCATGATTTTCCACAAATTTGTTAATATCAGACCTGAGCATTAGTGACATAAATTCACTCTAAAAAGGAACAATCTTAAAGTAAATTACCTTAGATTTGAATTGATCATCTGCAGTGTAACTTCAACCATGCAAGCATTTGAGGTAGTATTCGTCTTGAGTTATTACCAGTCACTCCTGAAGCACAAAAATGATCTACAAACAAGAAATCATGCTAAAATGACTAAAATGCTTTTTTTTTTTAAAAAAAAAAAAAAACATTTTACAGTAGAGTTCCTCAAGATTTTTAATTTTTTTAAACAACGCCTTGATTCGAAAAAAAGTATACAAGATTGCCTTTTATTCATTTTAGCTAAAATGACTAAAATGCTTTTTTCTTTTTCTTTTTTTTCTAAAAAATAGTGAAGTCAAGCATTATAGAATCCGTGGAGTCCGTATGGTGAGTGTATTACATCCAGCGCATACAATACGTGAATCCCACCATAATGATCTACAAACAAGAAATCATGCTAATTCAATCATTCAAGTGGGCCACACATGAATTTGGGGATTTTGGGATGGTGTGATTTTTTTTTAATCGTATGGTTGGAATCACCCAATATTTGATTTGCGCAACAAACATGGTGTGATACAACTACTGGAGGGATTGGATGAGATATGCATACCACGTGGGCCCCAAAATTGCTGGACATCACCAATTTTTTCTTTTTAAAAAAAGGAAGTACCTATGATGGGAGGGGAAGTGGATTGCGTCCCACTAGATCTCTGCGTGTGGGGGCTACCGTGATGTATCTGTTTATCCCCTTTAGGCTAGCATCATATTAGAAAAGGGATGAATGGTGTGGATAAACAGATATATGACGGTGGGCCCCCACACAGATATGGTCGGACGCAATCAGCTTCCAATGTGGGAGGAAGAGGTAAGGAAAGAGAGCGTTAAAGCAGAGATAGTGTTGAGAAAGAGGTGGGATACTTACAGAGGCATCCTTCGGATCAGGATTCGGATTCAGATTCTTGGGATTTATGCTATGTATTGCCAATCCTCGCCTTTCTCCTTCTTGCATCGCTTCTCTAATTGGGGACATCCATATATTTGTGGATGTTGGAGATTTGTTAGGAGTTTCAGCCCGGATGGCAAACACTCCAGTTTTTCACAATAGGTGATCATTAATTGTCGAAGCAATGACATGTTTCCCATCCACTCTGGCAGAGCCGTTAGACTTGGCAATCTCCTGATTGATAGAGTTTGGAGGTTTGTTAGGAGTCGCAGCCTGGATGGCAAACACTGCAGTTTTTCACAATTGGCAATCGTTAATCGTCGAAGCAATGACAGGTTTCCTATCCACTCTGGCAGAGCCGTTAGACTTGGCAAACTCTAGATTAACAGAGTTTGGAAGTTTGTTAGGCCTCGCAGCCCATATGGCAAACACTCTAGTTTTTCACAATAGGCACGAGATGCCCCGGTGAGGCCAAGGCAGGCCCCTCCTTCTCCATCCATCCCTATAGGAAGATCCAAACCGCTATTTGCACAAGCACCACAAATTTATGAAGGAGATGCGGCCTACCACAAATTTATGAAGGAGATGCGGCCTGCAACTTTCAAAGGTGTGTCTCTTGGAGCAGGGGCATTTTGGACATGTGCAAAGTTGTCCGTACATGAGAGGAGTATTCTTGGAAGGTAAGAATGAGAGGGCTTAGTAAGGTGCGTGGCTCATAAGTGAGTCGTACAATAGGAAAAAGCTCTAAAATAAAATTTTTAATTAACAATAATAATAAATAATTAAAAACATAAACTCACCTTTTCCAACCTCACCCATTCCAAATACTTCACATTCCATGAAAACTCCTGCACAAGAAAAGTAAATATATTATAAACCTTTTAAATAAAAATAATATAAACACATGAGTTATTAAATCTTAAGAAAATCATATTCTTAATTATAGTTTGATTAGAATCTAAAAATAAATAAAAATCCATGAAATCAAACAAACACAATAATTAGGTGGACAAAACATATAAATCGAGATGAACAAATGTGTACTGCTTTCTTTCATTTTTAATAGATGCATTCACACCCCCACGCACTCACACTATACCATCGTGGGAGTTCACCCCAATGGTCACTTGAACCCATGACCTTAAAACTCTTGCGAACTACCTCTTTAAGCCTGATCACCTCTTTTTAACATATCTAATCGTCAAAACGCAGCATAATGACCTTATGTCAAGTCCACTCAAGGGACAGGTCAGGCTTCATACTTAATTATGGTAAATATAAAACTAATAATAATCGTAAATATTTAAAACAATTACAATTAGTAATAGAATTGGATTTTTAAAATTTTTTTATTTTTTTATTTTTACATAGAAAAGAAAAGATACCAATATAGCATGTAACACTACATGGTAGAGTTATGGTATTTGTGCATAGACCAGCTTAATGAACATGTCTCACCCTCAGACCTGCCATTGCATAAGTGAAGCTTAACCTCCTAGCGCCTAATTTCAGGACGAGGGCAGTTTCAAAAGACATAGTCCCTAATCCTTATTTCTGGCAAAGGTAACATTGCAAATGTGTTGTTTAATCCTTCTCTTAGATCTTTTT
The DNA here is from genome assembly GCA_021015155.1 of Magnolia officinalis. NCBI lineage: Eukaryota > Viridiplantae > Streptophyta > Magnoliopsida > Magnoliales > Magnoliaceae > Magnolia > Magnolia officinalis. The sequence goes on from JAJHSJ010000014.1 coordinate 61,412,050, forward strand.
AAGGTATCTGAACAAAGGTGAGGTAGATCCAACATTCAACTGGATATGCCTCATTTTTGTACACATACCTTGAAATGATACGAGAGAAGGCAAGGACAACATGGATAAATGGACACATACCACTGGGCCTAGCCACATAACTGCCTGTTCGTGGCTAGGGTTAGAACGGGGCGTGGGTAGGTCTATGTCTAAGCTAGGTGTGTTGGACGAAAAAGGAAAAAATATATACAAAATAATCCCTCATTAATATGGTATTTATATTCTAGTAACCTTTTAAATCAAGTTTTCATTGCACTACCTGATTAATCAATATATTGTCAAAAGCACCTTCCGTTTGTTTTCTCTAAACCTGATATTATTTGTAACAACTCGATCCTTCAAGACCCGAGTATATAACCCGTGTCCCAAAAAATTCGAGTGTTAATCTTAAAGGATGGTCAAATTCAAGTGTACATTTTTTTTTTCTTTTATCAGAGTAAGCAAATGAGCATAGTACGTGTGGACAAATCGATGTAAAGAAAATTTCATTATCATTCAAATATACAAAAAGCTGCCCATAATGACTTATACAAACTAATGTCTCTAAATGTAACAAGTACAAGATTTATAAGAATTTAATATATGAAGAATAGAAGGAAGCATATAAATATAAGCCGCAAAATCATGTAGCTCCTCCAGGCAAATACGATCATGCAGCCCTGGCGATCATACCCTGCTCTTCATCAAGTCTGAACATGCATATCACTAAAGTCATCTGTACTACCTGTATAGTTGTATATTTGATGGATGAGTGACTAACTCAGTGTGAATTCCCCTTAAGATTACACACCGCCGCATTAGATAAGCATAGTTATAAAACAAAGCATACAAAACAATACATAATGTAGGTCTTGTTAGATGCATGAATGCGTGAATGCAATCATCGCCCCGGGGATGCTTATCCGTGCCGACAGTGGGCCGTCGCCTATGCAATCATCGAACCTTGGAAACATCATCCAGTCAGAATCATCGAACCTAAGAAATATCATCTAGTCGGAATAATATGTGCCATGTATGCATGATTAGCCAAGTCATTATTAGTCCATTTACATCCAGCCAATTTAAATAAGCTCAAATGTCACTACGGGGAGCACATGGCCCAGCGTAGGCCGACAGCTCGGGCATAATGTCCCATACCACCACCCCCGGTTTATGAGACTACCACCTTAGGATGTTTAATGATACCTCGACTAGTGGCCAAGCAGTTGCATGGTGTAAAACATCAAACCCATATAGAAAAAATATCAAATAAAACCACATAGGGCGGGTATCAAAATATGCCACATAGGGCGAATATCAAAACCATACGATAAAGACCATCCTTAAAAACCATTGGGCATAACAACCCTGGATGGTAGGCCCTCATCAATGATCTATCTAGACCACCACTCAATAACCACCAAGTCGAAAGTCCATTACGATCACAACCAGTCGAGTTACATCCCAATTATGGGTGTACATTCGTATGTGGGAATTTTCCACTAATGTACCAGTTTAAGTTCCGTAAACATTCCACAAATAATCCACAAGCATGAACAATTATACAGGATAATTATAAAGCATGTAATATAATAATTCAATTTCCACCAGCTAACACATGTGATTATAAAGGGAGATATCAATTGTGAATTTAAATAAAAACTATAACTTAAACTAATGAAAAGATGGAAAGCTTAAGGGGAAGAATCATCACCTATATGGTTTGTATCGCCTACCAGCATCGCTAGGGAATGCACGTTCCCTTAAAATCAATTCCTATCATAGATCAGGAACTTGTATAATTAGATCTAAGTTCACTCACTCTTTAGGGTTAGGGTTTTAACCTAAGGTTTGGATTTATCTAGGTTTAGGGTTTTACCTATTAATCTACTCCTAGACTTTGGTTTAGGGTTTGAAGTTCAACCCATATAATTAAATTGTAATAATATTAGAATGGAATTAATAATAACTGCCCATAAATACTAATAACGTTAATCTTATTATTAATAATCCTACAATGACAAAATAGGCATAACATGATTAGTGTTAATATTTAATATCTATAATAACCAATACTTAGCAAAATTAACCTATAAATGGTTAGTCACATTTAATAATCGCAATAGTTATAGTAATTTCAATGATAATAAATTCTAAGATCCACTATTAAGGGTAAATTTTTTTTTTAGAGGATTAAATAAAATACAAATACTTCTATTTGATAATTACAACTTTGTTTATAATAACCAGTTTAAACATAAAAAGAAAATATACTAATGACAACATAAGAATAACGATATTTGTTAATATCAAGTATCCATATTAACTAATATTAGCAAAATCAATCCAATGGTTAACTACAACGAGGTAGGCTTATTGGGATTTACTCAACCCATAAAATTGGGCTCAACCCATGCAAACTGGGCCCAACTGAGGCTGGGCTGGTCCAGATAACGGCCCAAAATGGGGCCTGTTCTCAGCTCAAATTCAAGGCCCTGCTGAGAGGCAATTTCAGCCCCATTCAAGGCCTGATGAAAACCTGATTTCAGCCTACTGCATGCAACGGCTGAAGGCTGAATTCACGGCCCATCTAAAGGTCTTTTTCAGCCCAAGTCACTACCCAACTGAAGGCCTGACCTCAGTCTTTTTCTTGGCCCACAAAAAGGGTGGTTTGAGTCCATCTCTTCTCAGCCAAGCTGAGACATTCATTAGCCTATTTACACTGCCGGACTGGGAGTCGTTTTCAGCCCAGGTTGCAGCCTGATGGTGGTCGATCTCGGCCCATATCTACGGCCCAGGATGATGGCTGATCATGGCCCAGATTAGGAGGCCGATTTGTTTCAACCATGGCCCTGTTCAGCCCAACTTCTGGTCCAGCAAAAAGGGCTGCTTTCAGTCCATTTCCCAGGGTAGCTTGATGGCTGGATCTCAGCCAATGGACGGTCTGAAGATAGGCCCAACCTCTGTGCATCTATCGGCCCATTTTGTAGCCAAACAGGGCCTGGTTAAGAAGATCAAATGGCCCTGTTAACCATGGTGCGGCCCACTGTGAAATAGTTACCTGCCCAGCACCTGGGCATGGGTGAATGGACGGCTGCCAGGAGGCCCACGTGGTGAGTGTGGTGCGGCCCATCATGTACGTGGTGAGGCCCACTGACGGCAGCAACAACGGCGGCACCATCTCTCTCTCTCTCTCTCTCTCTCTCTCTCTCTCTCTCTCTCTCTCTCTCTCTCTCTCTCTCTCTCTCTCTCTCTCTCTCTCTCTCTCTCTCTCTCTCTCTTCTTCATCTCATTCTCCCATCCGCTGCAGGTCCAGCAGAATCGCTGGACGACCAAGCTCGGCCCGAATCAATGCACCACCACGGTTTGGTGCAGCCTTAACAAGGAAGAAGGCCGGGCAACAATGGTGGATCCCAATCTGTTGCTTCTTTCTCCATTCCGACAGCATGGGAGAGTTCTTAAGGGTGTAATAGAGCTCGGTGAATGGGTGGAATGGAGCTCGGACTTTGTTTGGTGGGTGGGTTCGAATGAAGAAGGTGACAGCCGATTTTTCTCGTTTGTAGCAAGAACGTGAGAGAGGTCCGTTTGCCACCCGCTCCACTCACCTTATATCCAGCACTAGATGCTCTCAGGGCCGTCGGATCGTAAATGGGCGTCCCAGATTTATCCTGGTATAAACAGCCTCCCAAACAGTGGGTGGAAACCAAAACCATCCCTGGTTTTGCAAGGAACGTCCCAAGCAAATGGATGGCTGAGATTTTCCCAGACAAACGGTCGGGATACGCTGAATTAAAGGGCTGGGATTGGAGAGGGGAGAGAGCACACGGATTGCCCTCGTGGCAAGGAGGACAGTTGCCATTTTCGGAATATGGTTTTGTAGGGCCATTTTTCAGCAAGGTTTGTGTGTCCATACATGCATGAAAGTCTGATGTGAAACTTGGGTTTTGTTCTCACTCACGTCCTCTATCAGAAGGACGGTTTGGATCGCCCAGAAGGAGACTGTAGGTGGGCCACGATCGGGCGGAAACGGACGTTGTCCGTCGGCTGTCTCAACGAGAGAGAGGAATCCTTCCTCTTACAGCAAAACGCGGCTCAGCCCGCTGCTGACCGAGCTGGCTCGCCCGGTGTACTGCGGGTACGGGTACACTAAGTGCACTCGCACCCTGTGTGGGGTCCACCGTGATGTTTGTGAGAAATCCACACCGTTCATTAGGTTTTAGGAGTTCAGTTAGTGCCCTCAACTAAGGATGGGGCAGCTCCAAGGCTCAGGTGGGCCATACGGATTTATTTCCAGCTCTAACGGTGGATTTTTGTAAATCTAATGGTTGGATCATTCCGGGATTAAGCATCAGCGGTTGAAGTGGTCTAAATGGCTCATTTCATAATAGATTACTAATTTCTGATATTAATATAATTTTATTATTATTATTATCGTGTATTACTTGTAATTAAAATGTTTAAAATCTCATATGCATATGTAAATAAAATTTTGAATATAAACATACTACTGTATTCATGTTATTGATCGTATATTTATATAATTTATAATATACAATATCATATTATACATACATACGAATTGAAAATTTGTGCAATATCATATTTAGATTCACATTGTTAAATAATATAAAATTTTAAAATGTCTAATGATTTTTGTATACATACTTATGGAAGATATTTAATACTACATTAGTATTTATAATTCAATTACATACTGTAAAATTATTATCCATCATGTTTAGTTAATATAATTTTATTTTCATAATATTTTATTTACATTAAATATATATATATACACTCTTATTATAATATGTTTTCATACACTTCTATATGATAAGTTATTTATCAAGATACATCTATAATTTTTCTGATCTATGTTTGTGTAAAATATAATAAATAAAATAAATATGCTTATTAAATATTATGTGACTACTGGATGGTTCGTCCCGAAGATTAACGGATGGAAGTTCTGATACACAGGTGCGGACTGTTTTCAACGGTCAGATTTAAATTAGGATGAACGTGAATGTTCACTTAGGTTAAAGTTGTATTTATACTAGGTTTGGTTATATGGTAATACCCGAGTACTGGAAAGTACAGGGTGTTACATTATTTTTTCCTAAAATAATAAAAATGCCCACAAACGAGGAGTTTTTGGTAGGGGATTGCAAGGTAGGAATGTGGCCACTAGTTCTGTAATGCCCCGTGTTTTCAGGACCCAAGTACATGACCCGTTTCCCAAAAATCCAAGTGTTAACATTAAAGCACGGTCAAATTCGAGTATACGTTTTTTTTATTCAACTATCAGAGTAAGCAGATGAGCATAGTATGGACAAATCAAACATAAAAGAAAGTTTACATTATTATTTAAATGTATAAGAGCTGCCCATAATGACTTATACAAACCAATGTCCCCATTCTTACAAATACAAAATGAAATAACATTACATGTGAAATAAGGTAAACTGCAACAATCTTGAACTGTGAAATCCTGTAGCAGCCCTTAGCAAATAGAATCATGCACCCTTGTCAATTATAGATTGCTCCTCACTAACATGAATGTGAATATCATCTGAGCTACCTATACTACTTGTACGGATATATATATTCGATGGATGAGTGGCCAACTCAGTGTCATTTCCCATCAAGATTACACATTGCCGCCTTAGTTAAGCATAGTTAAAACGACAAGGCAATTAAAACAATACATGATGCAGTCTTTTTATATGCATGGATATATGAATGCACACGATCTGAGGATGCACATCCAGTCGAACTTGGGCTCGTCATTCATGCAATCATCGACCTGGAAATGATCATCTAGTCGGAACAAATGGTCAATAGTCGATGGTCTGGGAGCTAGCGAAACGATACCCCAATAACTCTAGGGCACATGCTACAGCATCCAGAATTAGTCACCCGTCATCGCCAATATGCTATAAATGCATGATTAGTCAATCGTAATTAATCCAGTTACGATCAACCAATTTAAGTAACTCAATGGTTACTACGGGGAGCTCGTCACCCAGCGTAAGCCGACAATTCGGGCATAGTGTCCCATGACCACCATCCCTGGCTCATGAGATTCCCCCACCTTAGGATGCTTAATGGAACCCATCGATCAGTGGCCAATCAAATTCAATCAGTAGGGATTACCATTGTATGATATATATAGGTCATCAAGGAATGCAAGGAAATCATCAAAGCATGGGACAAATGTTAAATCGCAACGGTAAAAGAGTGCTCGGTACATTAAATCGAAACGGCAAAGGGTTATGTAAGATTAAATCAGAGTGGTTAAAGAGGCCATTTCAAGCCATTCAAGCCGTATAACCTATGGATGGTAAATCCCACATTAATATTTCATGTCCCACATAACCTCCAATCGAGGGTCCATTTTATTCCTCACTCCATCATGTTACACCCTAAGTATGGGTTCACATACACAAGAGGGCTTACCTACTAATAAGTGTAGTGAATATAGGTCCATAGTGACTGCAACAATTCATGTGAAGATATACCGTTATAACATGGCAGACATATGTTAAGCATAATAATCACAGCAGGTCATGATGTGAACTATAAATTAAAATGAGAGCTATCATGTAAGCAACCATTGCATGCAATCATGTTTCACAATTGTCAACTATAAATCAGATATAAATCATGTAAGAGATCGCATGTTATGAATTAGCAATTTTAACATTTGATAAAGACTATAACTTAAACCAATTTGGAAATGGAAAGCTTAAGGGGAAGGATCATCACCTTGTAGGGTTGTATTACCATTCTTAATTCGCGCCCTCGAGTCCTCTGCGGCCCAAATCACGCGAGCGGTTCCCTAAAAGGTTATTCCCGACTTGTATTAGAAAGGTCTTAAAACATTCAGGATGTTTGAAACGAATGGGATTCCATGAGTCTGATGGCTGAAGGAACTTGGGTCTGCATTAATGTGAATGGGCCCACCTAATTTTTCCTTACCATATGGCCTAGATCGGGCCACAAGTTTACCCACTATCAAGGCCTGAACTGTCCGGGCTTGGGCGTGATTGAACCCAACATGGCAGCCCACCAGCTGATATGTCGTGGCCCACCTGATAGATCTGCCTCATTTTTAGCCCCCAGTCTTGAGACGAGCTTGCCAAGTGGATGGTTTAGATGTAATACATACACGAGCTTGCCAAGTGGATGGTTTAGATGTAATACATACATCATGCATGGGCCTCACGGCTAGGCGAACTGTATGCAAAACAGATGGACGCAGCTGCACAGTGTGAAGGAAGCACACATACTATGGTGAACCCATGTGCTGGATACAGCACGACACGTGGGGCATCTCATATTGCATGAGCTGATTGAGAGGCTCATGGAGGGTCGAGATGCGCTGGAATAGACGGCTGGGATTGAGAGGCTCCCCTTCACGCGGATCGCCTGCTGACAAACAAAAATGGAAACGGAACTTTTTCCATTTTTGGAAGTGCGCACGCGGCTCTATTTGGGCCCATATTGTGTACGTGTGCGTGTGTACGAGCACGTAAGGACGACGTGGGTTAAGTTAGACGAAGCTCCTATATCAGATGAATGGCTCGGATTAGCCATAAGTGGCCCACCTCGGTCACACCAGTTTGATTTTGGGGCAACTGGAAGCACAACTTCGTTTGTACGCCAGCCCCCTTTCAGCTAGAACCGAGCACACTCTCGTTGGCCTCAATGCAGTCAAAGTGGTATGTTTTGGTAAGGCCCACTCCCTGAACACGATGGACGGTTCAGATCCTCCATGGGACGATCATAGTGGGCCATAGATCGAGCACAACGTACGTCCGTTTGAGAAAAAAAAAAACGCTAGCGTGAACGCAAAAGGATTTTTCCTTCTTTAGGAAATTGTCGGGGTCAGTGCCAGTTCACCGAGCTTCTCAGCTCAGTGCACATCGGGTGCGCACGTTGGTGTGCACACGAGCGACTAAGTGGGGTCCACAGGGATTGTTTTGGCTGAAATCTACTCCGTTCATTAGATTCTATGGGTCCAAGCAGGACCCTGAGCATGGATATGGCAGATCCAAGGTCCAGGTGGGGCCCACAACTTGATTTGAGCTGTATTGGAGGATTCCCGACAACCAAATGGTTAGATTAGTTCCCTTTCGACCATCAACGGTCAAAATGTCTTAAGGAATCATCTGTATGTGTCTAAGCATACCATCATATGTCATTATTTAAATAATATATAAATTTTATTTTTTGATTTTAAACTCTTATTATTATTATTACATGTAAGTGTGTGTGTGTATATATATATATATTATATATATATATATATATATATATATATATATATATATATATATATAGCATAATCATGGTGTGGGCTTGATGGAGGTATTTCAACAAATCTAGTTCGTTCATTCATTTAGTAGTGTTAGTTAGGGTAGGGGATTTGAAGTGTGGTCGATCACTAAATGGCCACACCACTGAATTTCAACTTAAACTGTGAGTGTCCCTTGCTCCAACGACTAATTCCTTTCTAATTCAAATTCTTATTGGTCTTAAGGTATCCCATGGCCGCCTGATTGAACTCATCAGCCCAATTCGTTAGCACTTGCCCTATAATGAAATTTAATGGTGGACTGGTCTGACGGAGCTATGTAGACTTGATGTGCGGTGGATCTTGTGACTTTGATATCTAATATATTCTATTATAAACTATTTGTTATTATCATTATTCCTTTTACTTTATTAGTATTTTCATTATTATTTTCCCTACGTATGTATGCATTTTCAATCACGTTGCGGGTCCCACTCCATAGGTTATTAGGACTACATGTCTCAAAATTTTACATTACTATTATTATTATTATTATTATTATTATTATTATTATTATTATTATTATTATTTTCTAAGTTGTTTACCGTGGTTTACATCTCATCCACGCCATTCATTTACTCAATTAGTTGCCTGTAGGGCTTAATTAGATTATTTTAAATTTGTAAGTGAGCCATACTTTTAAGTACATAGGTTATTTTACGATCTACGTAGATATGACGGTTAGATCAGTACAAAATACGATCAGTGATGACCTGTCCTTGGGAATCGATAGATAGATAGTTTGATGAATGGATTGAGACTGTTTTCTGCTGTTGGATTTAGACTAGAATGAACGTGAATGTTCATCTAAGCCTGGCTTGTATGTATACTAAGTTTGATTATACGGTAACGCCTGAGTACTAAAAAGTACAGGGTGTTACAGGTTCGTAATCCTTGGACCCACCATAAATCATGTGTTTTATCCACATAAGCTTAAAAGATGAGGTAGATCTAAATGTCAGGTGGACCACACCATAGAGAAGAGTGATGATTGTATGCCTATTATTAAAAGCTTCCTAGGGCCCACCGCCCACCGTGATACCTACCATAATGTTTATTTTCCATCCAACCTATCTGTTAGGTTAGGTAGTCTTATATGAAGGGAAAACAACAAATAGCCAACATAAAGTTTTCAGTGGTAGGTGTTCATTACCACTGTTCTCTTTAGTATGGTCCACCTTAGAATTAGATCTGCCTTATTTTTAAGGCGTATGCCCTAAAATGATTTGAAAAAATGCATAAAAGGTGTGGATTAAACAGAAATCATGGTAGGGCCCACAGTGCACCGGATGTCACACGCTTTGGTGTGTTCGCAGGAAGCAGAGGGCAGGGGAAGTTCCTATAGCCTGTTGGGGCCACAGAGATGCCCATCACAAATTATCAGTTTTGCTAGACAATAAAATATCTTGTAGATCAAAACTCTGTGGGCCACACCACACAAAAACGGTGGGAAAGGTAACCTCGACCATTGAAACCTTATCCAAGCTGATCATGATGTTTTTATAGGCTATCCAAACCATTCCCAGTGTTATTACCATTCAGATAAACTGCAAACAACATCATGATACAAAACTTCTTTGCCCCACACAGATTTCAATGGTGGGCATTCAAACCCTGCTTTTCATGTGGCGTGGCCCACATGTTATTTATTATTTATTTTTTTATCAGCCTGACTTTAGAGTCCCATCATATCGTTGCCTTGAAAAACAGACGTCACGATAATCTCTGTGTACCCATTAGAGTCCCAAGGGCACAAACAATCCGTGTCTATCAAGGCTTCAGGATAAGTACTGCCCCCTCGGGTTCACCCAACACGGTGCAGCCTTGCCTGTGGGGCCTACTTTGATGTATATATTAAATATCAAAACCGTCAATTTCAGTTTATTTTAGAGCATAAGTTTAAAAATGAAATAGATCCAAATATCAAGTAGGCAATACAAGAGGAAATAATGGTTATTGACAATTAAAAACATTTTTTGTGGTTAACAAAAGTTTTGGATCAAGGTGATTTATTTCTTTTCTCTTCATCAAGACCTTAATGTACTTATCAAGGGGTTGGATGGCAAATAAAAATTACAATGACCACTATTTAGGGGCCTAGGATGTTTTTAATAGTCAGGGTTCATTTAGTGGAGTGGACCACATTACAGGAAACAGTGTTGAATGGGCGTAGACCATTAAAAACTTTTTGGGGGCTATAAAAGTTTTGGATCACATGGGCCTGTATGACCCAATCAACATATTGAATGTCAAATAAATAGTACAGTGGGCCTAAGGAGGATTTTAATGGTGGCTATCCAATCACTATTGTTTTCCTTTGATGTGGTCCACCGGAGATTTATATCCACCTCATTTTTTGCGATCAAACCCTAAAATGAATTGTAAAAATGTATCAACAGAATGGATGAAATAATATTCTCACCACTGCCACTATCTATGATTACATCACAGACCTTACCATCGACGATACACCGCGTATTAAATATATTGTGTTGCTGTGGGTGCACCTCATTCCTTGGAGTGTACAATAACTGCCTCACGACCATGGATTCACCATGATCCTCAACCAACCATTCTTCGTTAGAAGCTCTGTCTTCAGCGGCTTGTTCATCCTCATCCAATCCAAGACCTTCCGTTGCCTTACCTTCAGTACCCCCTTCATTAATGGCCAAGTGGGTTGCGGGGTGTTAATGGAAGGTGTTTGATACTTGACTCGGTTGACCACAAGGGTAACAATTGTTCGGACTTGGTCAACCATAAGAATTTAGAATACTACTCGGACCCACTATCATGGGCGCTGCACATTGAAGCCTACATAGACTGCTCCCTATATCATGGTTTGTGGTTGTAGAAGGTTGAGGATGCCCTCCTACTGGTTCCTTTCCTTTAGCCAACATTGATTCCTGGGTGGGACCGTTATGGGGAGTGAGTTGAAGGATAAGGACAAGTATGGACTCTTGCAAGCTGTGTTTCCACCCTACCTGCCAACCGAACCACTTCATCAGTGGTCCTAATAAGGTGCATCTGAACTCGGTCCTGAATTATTAGTCATAAACCGTCTATGAATAGTGCTACCTTCTATGATTTGATATTTGAAAAATCATTTCGTCTTGCCAACCACTGAAATTCTTCGTATGATCTGTGATGGTCTGATTCCCCTGCCAGTAATTTTGGTATTACCAGAATAACACCTACTCGTAATCACTTAGAAGGAATCGTGATCTAAGAATGCGTCTCATCCGCAGCCATGATCGGATGGGTACCTTGTTCTGTCGGGCATGTGAGAGTTGTAATTTCTTCCATCATGCATAAGCACTGGATTTCAATTTGAATACAACTAACTTAACTTTCTTTTCTTCCGACATGTCCATGTAATCGAAATACTGTTCTACTTCAGCTAACCAATTTGCGAGGAAGTTTTCTATACGCAATAAGCCATTGAAACTGAAAAGTTCGGCCTTACCTCAATAGTCTCTTTCAACACGATCTAGTCGATTGTCTCGATGGAACGATCGTCGAGCAATGACGCCATCGACGTCCTCGTCGCAGGAGCTTGACTCATCTATGATAACCATACGATTTACCTTCGAAAGGGCTTTATAAAAATTAGGGTTGTGTCATACGGTGATCACGGGCGACTACGCATTAGCTTGGGCTTTGGGTGGAATTAACGCATCTAGAATACAGTCAAGTGTTGCATGCAGCCCTTGCATGCTCAACTGACTCTTTCAGTGGAAAGCTTCCATTCTTTCCAATAGATAATGAATCCCCATATTATCGTTCACTGGATTTTGGTCCATTCTGTCGTTAGTTACCATCGGTCCAAGGGGAGTCCTCGCTCTAATACCACTTGGCTTTGGGAAGGATGCGATGAGATCGATCATCGTATTCCTTAAGGGATATCTACTTTGAATCCATGGAGCTTTCTGGACTCCTCATAGAGCTTCCTCGAATGCATGAGGGATAAAAGTAAACTAATTTCTAATAAATTCGAAATAACTTGATTAAAGATATAAAAAAAATGAAATTACAACTCTTTAAATAAGAAACTCAAAATGGAGTTTTAGACGTAGACTCCAACCCGAACACCCTAAAAACATGACTTACTATAAATAGTAAACTTATTATTTATAGATACCTCTATTCTTACTAGAATTCAACACCCTAAAAACATGACTTACTATAAATAGTAAACTTATTATTTATAGATACCTCTATTCTTACTAGAATTCATGGTTTTAAGCCAAAAATAGCAAGTGTCGAATTTGTCCTAACCAAGTTATTCTCTTAATTTTTCTAAGCCCTTTTCATGTTGGGCACGACTTCTATAACTCAAAGGATCAAAAGTTATACTTCAACTAAACTTACTATTTATAATAAAAACGAGATTAAATGGGACATTTGACATTGATATGATGGAATCTCACAAATTTAGCATAGGTGGTGTTGGCTGGCTATGGTAGATTCTCCTACCCTAAAATCATATATATATATATATATATATATATATATATATATATATATATATATATATATATATATAAACTCAATCGGACTCATCCCGATTTGCAAGATACGACTATTTTATAGTCTTAACAGTCTGAATCATTTCCACCTCGCCTTCTCTGGTCCATCTTTACCATGAAAGTGTCTGCGACCTGCTCTACCTCACATGATTTTTGGGCATCTCATTTTCGTGGTGGGGTGAACCAGTTGGAACACATAAACCCACACAAACAGTCCCACACTCATGTACAATCAGTTGGCCATGATAAAGGAGTAAAATGGCTATTTTCCCAGATATAAATGGTGTTAATAAAAGGAGGATTCTTGTCTCTCAGGGAATTTGCAGTAAATATATGAAATGCTGGCAGAGACATCCACAAGAATTAAAAATAAAGGAGGTATAGAAGATATAGATGCAATTAATCCTACCATCCATCCTAGCCATTCATCCCATCCATCATGCATATATCAATCCAATTCAACACACCCATCCCATCCATCTTAACCATCCTAACCATCCATCCAACCCGATTATCCATCTTAGCCATCATAGCTATCCATCCAATCCAAACCATCCATATGCTGTTTTTTTTTTGTTCTTCTTCTTCTTCTCCATCTTAGAATGAGATCCCAAACCTTGAGAAGTTCCAAATTTCAGGTGGACCATACTACTAGCAGAAACAATAATGAATTATCATTAAAAACTTTTGATGAGCAGCAAAAGTATTTTCCCTTCATCCATCCAGGTATTCTTGACATTATCAATGGGCGGAAAATAAACATTAAGAAAACCTTACCATACCCCGTTTGATATTTTTAATGAAGAGGCACTCATTCACCACTGTTCCGGTGGTGTGGTAGACCTTAGATTTGGATCTGCTTAATTTTTGGGACCATGTCCTAAAATGAGCCGGAGAAATAGATGAACGATGGGGATATACAACACATCATCAGGGTGGGCCCCACAGTGAGGGTAACATCTAATCCGCACTTGAAGACTCTGCGACCCTTATGGTGAGGACCACCTTGATGTATGTATTCTGTATCCATAACTTCCATCTGTATTTTCCAGACATTTTAAGGCATCAGCCAAAAAATGAAGTAGATCCAGTTCTCAGGTGGACCATACCATAGTAAACAGTGGTGAATTGATCCTTAATAGGACATAAAGTTTTGGATCAAGCTTATATTTGTTTTATCCCTTCATCCATGTTTACATGACCTTATCAATGGGTTGGATGGAAAACAACCACTATGAAAACCTTACAGTGGGCCCTAGGAAGTTTTTAATGGTGGAGCATTCAATCACTGCGGTTTCCTATAGTATGGCCCACTTAATATTTTAATCTTCTTTATTTTTAGGCTCATGCCCTAACATAATCTAGAAAAATAGATGAATGGGGTGGATATAGAATACATACATCAAGGTGGGCCCACACCTTTGGGTGGAGGGCGACTCTGGTTATCCCCAATCCACCAAGGTGGGTGGGATCCCATCCCTGACCATGGCCCACCATGATATATTCATCTTATATCCACACTGTCCATCTGTTTTGAAAACTGATTTTAAGTTATGGTCGCAAAAATGAAGCAAATTTAAATCTCAAGTGGACCATGATACAAGAAATAATGGTAATTAACCATTAAATTCTTCTTGTGCAGCATAAAATTTCTGGATCAAGCTGATATTTGTTTGGTCTCTTCATCCAAGTCTTTGTGACCTTATCAACTGATTGGATGACAAATAAACATTCTGGTGGCCCCCATGAAGTTTTTAATTGTGGGGATTCACTCACAATTGTTTCCTATGGTATGGTCCACCTAAGATTTGGGTCCACTTCATTTTTCTATCATGACATAAAATGAGCTCTCAAAATAGATGGATGGTGTGGAAATAAAGTAAATACATCATATTGGACTCATAGTTAGCGATCCACCGAAACTGTGACTTCTTGGGTGAGTCAGGACTCTAGTGCTCAACTAATGTGAACTGCATGACCGTAAATGGTATTATGCAAATAATCTAAGGGGTCGTTTGGCACCATAAAGTAACTTTGGGTTTCAAATACAGGGGATTTCAAATCCCCTCAAATAGGAGGTTTGAAATCCAAGGTGGAAGCAAGGGTTACATATAGAATCCTTCCAAGAGTTGCGTGTGTAGCTTGTGTGTCACTAGGACACTAATCAATTGGCCACAAGATATATCAAAATAATTAGATTATCAACTGCATCACTATAATTACTTTAATAAGATGGTTCTAAACATTGTCTATGTAAATCAACAATTAAAAATCGTTGGTTAGTCACTCAGATGTGATCTTGTGCTTGTAGCCCATCCCAGACTAGAAATTTCATCATTTTTGTGCAAATTAAATATTTCAATAGGCTTATTACAATCATTGTGTCAAACATTTCATCCCTACACTAATTAGAGATACTAAAGTTGATTTAATAATTAAATTTAAACCCTATAAAATACTATGCATAGCTATTTTTGGATTATAGGAAATTCTGAATCTAGGGTGCCAAGCACAACGATAGGATTCCAAATCCATGTTCCCAAACAGGTCATAAGAGGTTTTTGGTACTTAGCATAAAGGCAGTGGCAAATTAGGAAAAATAAAATAAAAAAATCCCTGGTTTTAAGAGGACCACATGGCTCTTAGGTGGATCATCTGATACATCAATCTTGGGCAACTGGATAAATACAACTAGGTTGGATGATACCATCTATCCAATTAACAGCCTTCAAACAAATGCATAATGATAAAACTCAGCCTCAACTACACATTCAACAGACAACATTAGGTAGTTTGGATTCTCTCATCAATGTGCTTTTTGGGGCGAGCTAATGGGTAGTCCTGATCATCTGATCATCTGACCATGCAACCAAGTGGGCTCTGTCCATGAATGGATTGAGCAACAGGTGGTTGACCGTCAAATGCAATCAAGATAACCTCTGCTTCAATTTCCATCTCCTTTTTCCTCTTTTGATGGATGGATTAGATATATTGCCTATGTGGATACTGGCACATGGGATGGTATGTACATGGATGGTCTCATAGTTGCATATGGCATAACAAAGCTCTTTTAAAATAACCAAAGTCATACAGGTACCCATCAAAATCAATACTTATATTAGCTAAGATCACATTTGAATGTACCATTGACATCAATTGAAATAATATAAGATAGAATAAAAGGCAAGTGATTGATTGACAGTCATTTTACCATATGTTGCACTCCATTAAAAGAGATTAGAAGAATACGTACCAAATAACCCTAATGCCCTCTATTGGTCACTTAATGGGACCCATCTGGTTAGGTTTTTGTGCCACGGGTTTGGTTATGGTATACGATTTGAGGTACCACCGTAGACATGTATGCTTACTCTCATGTGGATGGGCCACAGCCCAAAATCCTAACAATCTGAAATGCAGCCTCTCTTCAACATAAACGGAAATTGTCTTCTTTTATTCTAATGCAGAACTGCAGACAACCGATCAGATGGTTAGAAACGTCTGATTACTGGCTCTGGTCCTTGGAAACAGGGCATTAGAAAATGAACAAAAATCCCAAGGATTACATACAAGTAAGATCAGATACAAGATTATCCTGCGTCTATTAATTTGTATATATGTTCGATCCATCTTAGATTCATCCCAAATTTGAAGTGACCCATGAAAACGGATTGCATCCTGAGTAAACTCTGCTGGGCCAACGTCACGTATGTATCTTAGCCAAGCTGTCTATCCATTCCTACATATCATTGTAGATCATATGCCCAAAGTTGAAACATATCCAAAGCTCAAGTGGACCACACTAGAGGAAACAGTGATAATTGAATGCCTACTGCTTGGCAATGCAGAAGTTTTGGATCATGCAAAATTCCTTCTCTCTGTTTGTTTTTTTTTTTTTTTTTCAAATAATAACTTTGGTAATAAAATAAAAAATCATGAATAAAATAAAAATCAAGAAAATTTTCTTGAAAAACAGTAAGGGAAACAACTTTTCAATTGCTTTTTAGAAATGGTATTTTCCTTGAAACAACCTCCTCTCTTTTTTCCAACAAATTCAAACAGGGGTCTAAAGTAAGCTGCTGGTTAATTTCTTTGAGTACTACAGGGATGGGCACCTTGTTGACTTGACTTGCTATCCTTTACATGGAAGGACAAACGAAAATACTATGAATCACAGATAAGCTTGAGTTTTGGGCCTATTCCTAATTTTGGTATGACATATAATAGTTGGAGTGAATTTCATATAATCATCATGGTGAACATTTAAAAATAAAGGGTAGACGTCACTCTGCCAATTATTTCCTTTGGAGTGGATCTCACATGTGCATGTACATTATGGTGTGTGTAGTAAATATTTTTAATATATTAGAATCTATGAACAATGGAAACACTCATTTTTATATGGACCCACCATAATAGTGTCTAATCCCACGCTGGTACCAAGGCTAAAAATTGAAGGTAATATTTTGTAGAGAGACGTTCACTCTTAATTTTTGCAGGTCCCACCATGACGCTATATAAAATCCACTTCAACCATTAGATGCCAAACCAAATTTAGGTATGCTGTCAAACATGTCTCATTTGTGATTTATGTCAGCGACACCAAGGAAAATAGTTAGGAGGGTAAGTGTTACATTGTAAGCTATTTTTCTGTGGTCCACCTGAATCGGATTCTCATGGGGATTATATTTGTACCTTGGAGTTAACTTAGGCTGATGTACCTGCAGGTAATGGGGATGGATTTCACGTAAACATCATAGTGGGAACAACATGAGCCTGCTCCCCTTTGCTTGCATATTTTCCTTGAACAAAATCTAAATTCCAACGAGGATAGTGACTTAGTGGAGTAGCTTGTTAATAATCTTTCTGAAAAGGGAATGGCAATGCAAATTCTATATTTAAGTAGATAGTATTTTGTAAAATTCCCTAAAAGTAATCCAGACAACCATCAATCTTGTTGGGCCATAGCAGCCAGGAGATGAAAATATCTTGCTTAATTGCATGGCACAAAGTTGTTGATGTCTTAAATCTGTAAATAACAGGGTCTGTCGATGCCATCGACAGACCGCTCAATGCTATCGAGCAAATGTTCGATGCTATTGGAAAAATCAGAAAAAATCATGTTTCTCTATACATGCTCATTAGCTGAAGTATAGGTGCACTGCTTCTGCAAGGTTCATGTTCCTGCCATATCTGTTGCAAGCCATACAACAGCTACTACATTCCTGAATACCATCATGTTTCACTATACATGCGCATTAGCTGAAATGTTCTATTGTCTTTCTTATAACAATCATGCGCCTTTTGGTCAGGTACATGGGACAGCATGATATGCTCTATAACCAGACATTTAACCTA
The DNA here is from genome assembly GCA_021015155.1 of Magnolia officinalis. Classification (NCBI taxonomy): domain Eukaryota; kingdom Viridiplantae; phylum Streptophyta; class Magnoliopsida; order Magnoliales; family Magnoliaceae; genus Magnolia; species Magnolia officinalis. The sequence continues at coordinate 61,430,311 of JAJHSJ010000014.1, forward strand.
GATCAGGTTGCATTTGCATCTGAGGGAATTAAAACTGGCGAAAAATCAGATTGTGAAAATGCTGCTAGATTCCTTCCAACCATCTTTAATTCCTGAGAGATTTAGGCTTACTACTGTCAGTGAAATACCCATATCTTAATAAGATTTTCACTAGGACTCTGTACTGAACTAACTGCTGCTTTTGCTTTTTAGATGTCAGCTTTGAAATCTGCTAATAAGGAGTTGAAAGGAATGATGAAAACTGTGAAGATTCAGGACATAGATGTATGATTCGCCCTTCCTCTGTTCTCAGGACCTGCGTGTTTGTATTTGTCTGAATGACACTTTGTGTGAATGACACGGCTAATTTTAAAGATCTATTTGCTAATTGCACAAATAATTACACTATACTATTAAAAAGTAATAGTATATTGTAAATCTTACAAAATACGATTAAAATGTCATAATTTGTTTTATTATTAAAAATATTTGTATAGCCTTTGTGGGTATGATGTTTAAAAGGACTCTCTGGCACCTTGTATTCATCGGACATGGATTACGCATCAGTGTACACTTGTAGCTCTTATGCTCCTTGTGGCTCAAGGTCATTTCAGGAGCAGACGAATTAATTTGTGATTTTGGAATTTCTACTTGTAGAAGTATTTCACAAACAAAAAGGTTTACTTGGGCTCTTTTTTGTTCTATTAGAAAGAAAAAGAGCCCTTTCGTATCACATGAGCATCGTTTCATGATTTTTGGAAACTCTACTGGGTGGAAATCCCAAGAATCATGAATTATTTTTCTCCTGGCCTGATCTACATGCAACTTATATTCTCTTTGGTGGTTAAGATCTTAAACTGATCTAGTCCTTTTTCTTTTTGGTCTAACCTTTAGAAAAGTGGGTATATGGTGTCGCAATCATTACCTTCTAAAAATACTCACTTTGATGGATTTGATGTAGAACATGCAAGATGAGATGATGGATCTGATGGATGTGAGCAATGAAATCCAAAAATCTTTTAGAAGAAGCTACATTGTACCCAATGACATTGATGAGGATGAACTTTTGGGTGGTAATATGAGATACATTCATTTAGGATATTACTCTCTTCAGTTGGCTTGTATTGTGTGGAATTTTCTTTTTCATTCCTAGTGTTTGTGACCAAATCCTATGAATTCTGCAATGTTGATTTTTCTCTTTTGTTTTTGGTTCTCTTCTTTTAACATCACAAAGAGCTTGATGCAAAATCTGAGGGAGTGCCGGCATATCTTCAACTTGGTAAGGAACCAGATTTGGATGTTGAACTCAATTTGCCTTGGGCGCCATCAGGGCTTGCAGCAGGGCCTCAACAGGACAACATCAATTCCTAACCTTTCCACCTGTGGCCTGTCAGTAGGTATATATAAGTCATGCTCCCCTGCACACCTAGGCACGTGCGCACTTTTGCACACGTGTCATGGGTGTCTAATCTGAACGGTCCATGTGATGTGGAATCCCATGAAACCTCATGTGATAAATTTTCACCCCGATCTAAAATTCTTGTGGGCCATAGCAAAGAGAAATGCAAATCAAGGGAGGAAACTGTTTTCATTTTTCATGGCCCATCAAAGTTTTAGATCAACGTAAAACTTGGGCTGGGGGGTTTCACGAGATGCTGCTTCACATGAATGGTCAGATTTTGGATTCCCATAACGTATGATGGGTTCTCAAAAAGGTTTGTACGTCGTACGTATGAACTGGTTCTCAGGTGAGCGTTTTCCTATATATATTTCCTATATATATATAGGAATTGGTTCTATTCGGTCGACCTCATGGGAACTTCCCATGAGTTCGAGCTGTGTGGGCCCCACCATGATGTGTGTCGAACATCAACACCGTGCATTTGATGGGTCCCCTTTAAATTATTGGATATGCCAAAAATCAGCTGTATACGGAACTCAGGTGGGCCATACCATCTAAAATCATGTGCAGACATGCCTAAAACATATAAAGGTACTTGGTGGGGCCCATTGGAAATTTGGATGCGACTGAAACATGCTATGACCCCTCATCCAAGTGGGGACACACATAATGGATGGGCTGGATTTGTGAACCACATCCCGATGGGCCCAAAAAAGATTATGAATGTTTTAATGGGAGACTAACCCCTCTCAACTTTTGTATGTGGTGTGACCCACACCAGTCATGGACTGGCTTGATGTTTAATCCCGAGGCCCACCATGGAATGGTGCATCTGACTGATGTGATAGATTTTCGACACGCATCACAGTGGGCCCACACAGCTCCACCTCATGGTAAGTTCCCATGAGGTCGACCATAGAGAACCATTTCTCTATAACTATGTATATATACTGCAAAGGACCACATCCAATTGAAAAAAGTCCCAGAATTGGTTGGTAGGATCATCTAACCTATAAGTTTTTTGGGCATGCTTCCCTCATCGTCGGGTCAAATTTGCCATTTGGCTGGATTACTGGAACATAGGCCCACTTATTCACTGAAACCTGAGATTTCTGTGCAATGAGGTTTGCTAATCCATGTGTAACAGCAATTCATCTACATGCCACCCACATGTACCCACCTGGCACACATGTGAGAAATCCAAGCCAAAGTGATCCCATGGCCCAGAGTGTTGTATTAGGCTGCTCCCCCATAATGAGGACCACAATGTTTTAAACAGATGGGTGGCTTAAAAAAACTGGCCAAGATTATTCAGCTGTCCACTTGTTTCATAGACTATGACATGCCTCTTATCATTAGACCAGCCTGATTTTCAGACGAGGGAATCTACATGGTTAGACCCACTTGATAGACGTCAGGGATCTCGCCATGAGTGATGTTGGCATGTGTATTGACCTGTAGATGGGCTGTTTTTTTTTTTTTTTTTTTTTTTTTTTTTTTCAATATGAAGACTTGGTAAATTTTAATATTGAAAATGTTTTAAAACTCAAATTGGACTGGTGTCAGAGTCCGTCGGACCATTTGGACGGAAACCTGACACTAAAATGGTCAGGGTCGGAAACGTATTGGCTACTCCCCTGCGACCAGCCATTGGCTGGTGGTCGGTGCTCTGTGGGCCTCACCACGATGAATGTGTTACATCCATGCCGTCCATCTATCTTTATAGATCATTTTATGCTATGTAAGAAAAAATGAGGAATATATCAATCTCAAGTGGACCACATTACAGGAAACAGTGTTGAATAAACACTGACCATTAAAAACGTTTTTGGGGCCATAAAAGTTTTGGATAAATCTGATATTTATTTTTTCCCTTTATCTGGGTCTTTATGATCTAATCGACAGATTGGATGTCAAAAAAACAGTACAGTGGGCCTTAGGGTATTTTAATGGTGGATATCCAATCATTGTTGTTTTCCTGTGGTGTGATCCACCTAATATTTATATCCCTATTATTTTTTCTATCAATCCATGAAATGATATGTAGAAGGGGATGAACGGAATGGATGAAACACATACATCACGGTGGGGCCCACAGAGCACCGACCATTAACCACGGGGCTGGTGTCAGGGGGAGTAGCCAATCCGTCTCCGTCTAACCCTCTATAGTATTTGATAATGTTTTAAATAAATAAAAATAAGTAACTAAATCTGTCAAAGCTCAGAAATCAATTACTCTTAACCACTAGGCTAAGAGCAGATTTGCGGTTAGTTCTCTCTGCCTTTATGATTTTGAATGAAGTAGATTTCCATGCCAAAACCAGCCCAGAGTAGGCGTGGCCAGTTGACCGAACCACCCACAAAAATACGGTTGAGGTGCTGTCCTGGTTTCAAAAGAATTACTAGTCTTGGCAAGTTTTTTAAGTTGAATCGATGGGACTGATTAAGCAACTGAGCCTTGTCCAAATTGAGTCTCACATGCACACACCACATTCTCATGTTCATGACCAAAGCTGATAGTGTAGATGCTTTTTTTTTTTTTTTTTTTTTTTTTTTTTTGGAGTTTAACACACACTCATGTCCTTGATCAAAGCTGATAGTGTTGAGGATTTTTTTATTTTTATAGAGTTTTCGGGACGGTTGTTTTTACTGAAATTTTCTGCGCTGTTACAAGCAGAGGATGAACTACGTTTGCCAGCTGTTCGTAGATCATCGATGCGTGGTTAGAGAATGGATCAAAATATCACATGTGAAAATTATGTTTCATATATACATCACCTGATGTCTTGGAATTGTGGGTGATGATTCTTTGTTAAAATAGAGCATGCTTAGAATTCTCTCATTTAAACTGCTATCATCACTTAAGGAACCGTTTCTTTCTCTGTTTTTGTGATAGCAGACGCTTTTTTTCCTGTTTAAAGAAGGAAAAAAATAAAATAAAACAGGGTATTTGTGGATAAAAATACTGGTTTTCTGTTTGAAATCTAAGAAAAGTAAATGATAATTTCTCCACCTTTTCCTAGGCTATTGTGTCTCATCCAATCCATGTGACACTCTTACAATTCAATCCAACCCAGCCAGGTTGTACGGCCCATTAGGGATGGAACATGGCCTGAAAGCCAACACAGATCGACGGTTCCTAACCATCCAACTCGTGATTATAAAACTTAAATATGGTGAATTACAAGGTCCTTTTGGATAATCCAGGCTGTTGTCATTGTATGCAATGTATACAAGTGATTAGATAACAAAATTAAAAGTTGTGGTGAATCTGACCGTTGCAACCCTTTTTAAAGGAGATGATCAGCGGTCCAAAATAATTCAAGCATTGGATAGCTATCATTGTTTGATCTGTTTAATTTTTGAGTAATGCTCCAACGTGGACAATTGGACTGCCTGTATGTATGGATATGCAAATCCCATGGGCCAAACTCCTGCACAAGGAAGCCAATTCACATGCCACTCATGTGCCCAAGTCTTAGGCTCTCTGTTTAGTTTTGGGTCTGCTTGTCTTCTTTCTGGTTCTCTCCCCTGTTTTCTTGTTTGCTCTTCGTTTCTTATGATAGGCTCCCCTCGGGTCTTTTTCTTTGGGGGCAGCCCGAATGTAAATCGGGATGTATATCTGTTCATGAAATGAAACTTTTTTCTTTTTAAAAAAAAATGTGCCGAAAGTGTCAAAACTATATTCAGATGGGTCCCACCATTTAGATGCCCTTTTATCCAAATATTGGGCCTGTTCACCAATTAGTAGAGTTATGATTCATGAACTTTAAACACGTAAATTAAAAGGAAAAAAAAAAAAAAAAAAAAAAAAAACTAAAATCAAACTTCTTTTATGTCATCATTTTGTTTCTAACAGAATACCTTTTGGATGAATAGATTGGGCTGATGTCTAGGCAGGATCATCTGTACAGTGGGACCCAACTGATGGATATATTGGATCTCAAACACATTTGCCATGTTGGCAAGTGGGTTGGCACATATAAATTCCATTGCATGTGTACAACAAAATCCAAGCTTTTGATTAGATTGGCCACATTTCTCAAATCATCTGGGTGAAAGAGTAGGGCTTTCACTTGGGTGGGCCTGAGTATGTGAAAGAGTAGGTCTAAATGATATTTTCCCCTAAACGTCCATTGTTTTGTGGCTCGTGTTAGTTGATATAAAAAATGTGGCCCATCTCATGGAAAGCTTGATCTTGTACACATGTAGCCATATTTGCATGTGTAATGAATACAAGCAAAGTTGTAAACTAGCATCGGTTATCAAACCTCATTTTGCCAAAATCAGCAGTGTGTTTTGATTATTTAGAACTTCAGTTTTTAACATTCTGGCCTGCAATCTCACCTTTTCTCCTTATCAATTTAAGACATGCAAGTAGCTATATATCCATCACACCACAACGGATTTTTTATTTTTAATTTTTAATCACTAAAACTGACAATATAATCATTTTTATCTCTAAAGTACATTCCCAATGCATCAAAATAAATTGTTTGCCACACATATAAGTGGGCAATGAAATGTTATTAAACACCAGAAAGGCAAGAAAGAAACAAAAGCCTTCAAGGCAATGGATTAGAATCCCAATTAAAAAGACAAGATCTATAGTGCCCTTTGCAAGAGAGCATTCCAATTAAAACCAGCTACTAGGAATCTATCATTGGTGGACTATCGAAGCACACACAGATGAATCAAGCAGAGTATTCCAAACACACAAAGAAGCCCAATAACAAAGACTCCGAATTTAACGTGGAAAAACCCTTTCGGGAAAAAACCATGGCACAAAGCGACAGTAATCACTGTGAAAGCAAAAATTACAAGAGATAGTGAGAATACCCGATTCGAACAAGCCTCGAATCTCCTTACAAGTCCTTTGAAACCCTAAGAACGAATTATAGAATACCCTTAGATTTCGATTTCACTCCTATATATAACCTCTAAGAGAATCACGATCAAAATCAGAAACAAATCTCGCAGATACACAACTCTGCATAAATCTTGCCATATGTTCGATGGCAACTTCGATGGGACTTCGATGACATCGTTAGAACATTGGCATCGAACCTACTTCAATGTCATCAATAGACTGTTGAATTTACAAATTTTAAGACATCTATCAACATCTACACGTGAGATTTCCAAGATACAAGATTTCAACCTTTACTTATTCAAAATAGCACTCAACTTTGAAACAGGAATACACTTCTAAGAGGCCAAAGCGATTGCATCATAGTGTCTTTGTCCACCATGAAAATCTCCACACCAGTTCTAACAGCCAAGACTTCCGTTCTCTTTGAGGATCCACTCCCCTGCTAACCAGTTCCATCCTTAGTATGCCTCCAATCCTGAGAGGCCAAAGGTTATAAAAAGAACTTAATGTCAGTATTAATAAACCATTATATAGCAATTTAAGATATCATTCCGATAACCAATCACCCAGAGCATGGTACCACAACTAAGGGTGCTGTGTCCTACCAACATAGTATATATACACCACCAGGTGGGCCACATTGTTGAAATCAATGGACAGATGATGATCCAACTCAACGTACAGGTGTGGCTAACTTAATGATATGATCAACCTGATTTTTGAGAAGGGGGGCCCATAGTTTTTCATGGTACTAATTTCCTACACAAGTGGCATATTGGCAGGAAATATGTTAAGGAACAATAAGTTGTGATTAATTGTCAATCATCTGCTGAACAATGTTCAATAGGATGTGATGATCAAAACCAAAGTTTCTTAGCATAAGAACATGTCTAAGAAACAGATCATCAAAAAAATCGAGTTCAAAATAGAAAAAAAATAATAGGAAAGTTGATTATTAATCTAATACTATTTAGATATAAATGAAATATACTAGCAAGGATCACTCAATCAACTTGCCTGTTCACTCCTTGATAAGATGAGCCAAACCATACATCTGGAAGTTCCCATAACATATGTCCCACATGACAGAAATCTCACAGATATGACATCTTCAAGGTCCTATAAAATATGAACTATTGTTTCAAGTTGCTTTCAGATGAGTAAGATTTTCTTTGTCGACCATCTTCGGTGTGAACTGATCTAGTGGGGCAGAAGAAGAGAGAACCCCATTAGCAAACCTCAATTATGTAAACATGACATCCACTGCAAGTATGAACTTCCAAAACTTCACCACACTATTAATAGAAAAATGGAAAGTTTGCAAAGAAAATATCTATTGGTTCACATTCAATGTACGCTTGTCACCCACCTGATAAGCAGATTGGCCTGATTTTTGGTTCAAAAATCACAAGCTGCCTAACCCAGTCTCCAACAAGTGCACCATGTTGGCACGTGCCTGCTAGGCCCCTTCCCTTTCTCATTTGCATGAGTCCCACTCGCATTCCTGATGAAACAATGGTGTTTAAATGTTCTGTTTGCCAAAAGAAAAAAAAAATAGTTAACCACAGAAAGCAATTCAGGAACTATACAATGCCATCTACCAGAAAAGCAGGTAGTTGACAATGCACTGACAAAGAATTTGTATGGCATATGTTTGATTTTCAATTTACATAAATGGGACTCAGATTTCCTTATATAAGTGTATTATTGGATATTAACATCTTTCAATGTATGATTATTGAGCAAGGAATTGTGACTGATCCAAATACTAGAACAAGCTAATGTCCATAAAAGGATGATCTGCCTATCTGTTTGCATTGGCGGAATCCAAAATTCAACAGTGGACAAGAAAGAGTTTTTGGTTGATGTGATGTTTCCCACCGATTGGAACAATATAGTAACATGTGGGAAACTACTTTCCTTTCCACATTTTCTAAAAGAAAGAGTGTTTTCTTTTTATTCTAAAACCTTGATAATCTACATTTTTCACACATTTTGAGGGACAAATATCACTTTTTGACCATGGACCATTCCATATTTCCATGAAAATCATGGAAACTAAAAGAAACATCCATTTTAGAGTTCCTTTCCATGACTTTCCTAATCTATCATTTTCCTCCCTCACATGTGACATTTTCATGGAAATTTGGCCCATCTCATGAAAACCTCGATCTTTTACAGGTGCTATAGTTGCATGTGCAAAGGCATGTACACAAGCACAATTGTAAACATATGCGGGTTATGAAACCTTATAGTTATTTCATTTTTTATGTGGGTATAATGAAATCTTATTAAACACTAGAAAGGCAAGAAAGAAACAAAATTCATCAAGGCAATGGATAAGAATTCCAAATACAAAGAGAAGATCTATGGACCCCTTTGCAAGATAGTCAATAATTCAATTAAACCAAGTACTGCAAATCTACACACAAGATTTCCAAGAAGCAAGATCATAACCTTAACTCATTCAATATAGAGCTCGGCTTTGAAGCAGGAATGTAGTTTCCAAAGGCCCAAGTGATTGCATTATAAAGTCTCTATCCACTGCCAGTTCACAAAAATATTCACACCAGCTCGGATACCTAAGAATTCCACTCTCTTTGAGGATTCCTCCCTCACTAACCACTTCCATCCTTAAGCATGCCTATAATCCCCAAAGGCCAAAGGATACGAGAAGAACTTGTGTCAGTATTAAGTAACCATCATATAACAATTTAAGAAATCATTCCAAGAATCAATCACCAACAGACAAGGTACCACAACTTATACTGTTGTATTCCGCTAACATAGTAACATCACCATGTGGGCCACATCATTGGAATCAATGGTTGACTCGACATACAGGTGTGTCCAATCTAGTGATTTGATCAACCTATTTTTGAGAAGGGGGCCTTTGGCTTTTCATGGTGCTGATTTCCTACACAAGTGGCATGTTGGCAAGAAAGATATCTCGATACAACAAGTTATGGTACTATTGCTGGTAGGTGATCAATTCTTAATCATTTGCCGAGCACTAGTGTTTTAAATAACTACGCTAAGGAGTGTGTAACTCACATTATGTAGCGTACCTTAATTATAAGGTTATGTACATCATGGAAATAGCGTACGTCATGTGTACCCCATGCTATATGATACTTTCAATATGCTACACGCTAGAAGTTATTTTTCACTACTACATTAATATCAATTAATGTTTCAATGATTTCTTATATTATTTTATTTTCAATAAAAACTAGTTAATGTTTCAATACTTATAGTAAAATAATTTAAGTAACAATATTAAATCAGTTTGGTTGCTCTTTCTTTACCTTTACACTTAATTATTAATTAGTCATTTGGTATAAAATATCATAAAATTGGTGCTACTAAGTACAAACTTGATTAAAAAGCTATAAAATCATGCCTCATGCTTTAGAGGAGTAAATGCCTTAGCTAGAAAATTGAAAAGTTTGCAAAGAAACTAACTATTGGTTCACATTCAATGTATGCTTATTGCCCACCTGACAAGCAGACCGGCCTGACTTTCGTTCCAATAACCAGCCTTCTAACTCAATCTCCCACAAGTGTACCATGTTGGCACACGTATGCTGCTATGCCCCTTCTCCATCTCATTTGCGCATGTACTAGCTAGTCACATTGCTCAATGAAAAGATGTCGTTTAGATGTTCTGTTTGCCAAAAAGAAGAAGAAGAAGAAGAAGTTAACCATAAAGCAATTCACGAACCATACAATGCATCTACCAAAAAAGGATGTAGTTGACAATGCAAAGGCAAAGAATCTGTATGGCAAGTTCAATTAATCATTTTGCATAAACAGCACCCATAATTTCTTTGTGAAGTGTATTTTTAGATAATAACATCCTTCAATGTTTGATTGTTGAGCATAGAATTTGGTTGATCCTTCAATGTTTATATTGGTGGAATCCAAAAGCTACGGTTGAAAAAATAAAAATAAAAATTCTGCTAACATGACATTTTTCACTTATTGGTATAATAAAGTAACATGAGAAAAACTATTTTTCTTTCTACAATTTTCCTAAAATAGACATTTTCCTTTTCCACCAAAAACCTTAATAATCCACATTTCTATACTTTTTGAGAGACAAATATCACTCTTTGATCATTTATCATTCCACAGTTCCTTGAAAGTCATAAAAACTAAAAGGAACAACTTTTTTAGAATTCTTTTCGACGAGCTTCCTTAACCATGGTTTCTTTGAGATGTAACATTTTCCTTTTCAAATCTGCTTTTTGGATTTCACCGATCTAAACAAGCCTTAAAATGCAAATGCTACTCATAAAACTATGATTAGCGTTCATGATATTCAGATCAAATAATATAACCTGCATGATTTTCCACAGATTTGTTAATATCAGACCTGAGCATTAGTGACATAAGTTCACTCTAAAAAGGAACAATCTTAAAGTAAATTACCTTAGATTTGAATTGATCATCTGCAGTGTAACTTCAACCAAGCAAGCATTTGAGGTAGTATTTGTCTTGAGTTATTACCAGTCACTCCTGAAGCACAATAATGATCTACAAACAAGAAATCATGCTAAAATGACCAAAATGCTTTTTTTAAACATTTTACAGTAGAGTTCCTCAAGATTTTTAATTTTTTTAAACAACGCCTTGATTCAAAAAAAAAAAAGGTATACAAGAACTAAAATAACAACGCCTTGATTCGAAAAAAAAGTATACAAGATTGCCTTTTAGTCATTTTAGCTAAAATGACTAAAATGCTTTTTTTTTTTTTTCTTCTAAAAAATAGTGAAGTCTAAAAAATAGTGAAGTCAAGCATAGAATCCGTAGAGTCCGTATGGTGAGTGTATTACATCCAGCACATACAATACGTGAATCCCACCATAATGATCTACAAACAAGAAATCATGCTAATACAATCATTCAAGTGGGCCACACATGAATTTGGGGATTTTAGGATGGTGTGATTTTTTTTTTAATCGTATGGTTGGAATCACCCAATATTTGATTTGCGCAATAAACATGGTGCGATACAACTATTGGAGGGATTGGATGAGATATGCATACTACGTGGGCCCCAAAATTGCTGGACATCACCAATTTTTTATTTTTTAAAAAGGAAGTACCTATGATGGGGGGAAGTGGATTGGATCCCACTAGATCTGTGTGTGTGGGGGCTACCGTGATGTATCTGTTTGTCCCCTTTAGGCTAGCATCATCTTAGAAAAGGGATGGATGGTGTGGATAAACAGATATATAACGGTGGGCCCCACACAGATATGGTCGGACGCAATCAGCTTCCAATGTGGGAGGAAGAGGTAGGAAAGAGAGCATTAAAGCAAAGATAGGGTTGAGTAAGAGGTGGGATACTTACAGAGGCATCCTTCGTATCGGGATTCGGATTCGGATTCTTGGGATGTGTGCTATGTATTGCCAATCCTCGCCTTTCTCCTTCTTGCATCGCTTCTGTAATTGGGGACATCCATATATTTGTAGATGTTGGAGATTTGTTAGGAGTTTCAGCCCGGATGGCAAACACTCCAGTTTCTCACAGTAGGTGATCGTTAATTGTCGAAGCAATGACAGGTTTCCTATCCACTTTGGCAGAGCCGCTAGACTTTTGCAATTACAGATGTTGAGCTGTTGCAGTGTTATGGCATGTTGGAACCATTCCGGCAAAGATGTTAACTTCTCAATTCCGCTGATGCTTAATTCGCGAAGAGCGGTGAGGTGTTGCATACCCTCTGGTAAAGAAGCCAGCTCTGGACATTCATCAATCTTTAAAGATTTTAAGGCAGTGAGGTGTTGCATCCCCCTATCAAACTCGTTAGGCTTTTACAATGCTGAATGGAAAGATTTGAAGAGAGCTCGAGCCTTGTATTCTCAAGGACCTTAGACTACTGCAATTTTCAATCATCAGCCAATGGAGAGATGTGGAGTTTTGTAACTCCTCTGGCAATGATACCAGCTTATCACATTTTAAAATATTCAGAGACTCGAGAGCAACAAGGTTTCCAAGCTTCCCTATTATAGACTCGAGCTTTGGGCATGTGTCGACAAGCAATTTTTTGAGGCAGGGGAATACTCCTCTTCCGTTGAATCCTGACCACTCCTCTAAATAAGGCATATCTATCAACCTGAGTATTTCCAGTGATGGGAATCCCCATGGAATAACATTGCTATAGAAATGGTTGTCAATGCATTCCACAGCATACATTCCTTTTACTTCAAGAACCTTAAGGAATGGTAATTGGCCAAGTGAGGGGAGCTGTTCGCATCTTATGCAATTAATCAGTGAGATTTCAATCAGATTCAAAAGCGACGAATTACTCATCCATTGCAGAAATCTGACACCCACATACCCTTCCACCACCAACCTTTTGAGATTTGGATGCAGTTGGAGACCTTCGAGTGTTTGCTCAACAATTCCTTCCAACTGAAGATTAATATTCTGACCCCATGAAAAGTATAACTTATGAAGGTTTGGCTTCTCCTGCAGGTTGGCAACCTGGGCATCTGCTGGACACGTAACATTCTCAAGGTTTCGAATAATCAAGTTTCCTCCAAGGTTTAAGCCCTGCAGCTCTCTTATACCACGTCCACTATCCTTACCAATGATGAATATTGGCAACGTCTGAAGGAACTTCAATTCTCCCATATTAGCTGGCATATGGGTCAATTCATGGCATGAACTGATTTCAAGATGTCTTAGGCTAGTCATTTTGCTCATGTCCCTGGGTAACTCTGCAAGATCATCACAGCCCAAGAGTCTCAAGGTTTGCAAATGGTGAAGACTGCAGATAGATTCAGGAAGGGCTTTTATTTTAGTATAAGACAGGTCGAGATATCTCAAGTGTTTCAACTCACCAATTGAAACCAACGACTCCATAGTGACATTTACTCCTCTTAAATCTAACACATGCAAGTACATTTTTCGCTGACCATATTCCATCCTCCATGCACAAGCAGTGTTCGCAAATGGTTTGCTGTCAAGTCATTTTGACCTGTTATGAGGCAATCACTAAATTCGCACTCCAAGGACAAACAATGAGCCCGGCTCATGTTAGAGATATTCACTGTATTATTGACCTTCAGAATTGAGCATTCATTCCCTGCAACAGAGCATGCAAGATCACGCACGAGGTCATGCATCTTGCACCATTGTATATTCCCATCACCATCTTTCCCAACATCTTGAAAGGACCGCCACAACAGATTATTAAAATACTCTCCACCAATGTCTTCCATTTGTTTAATTCCATCTGATGATTGAAGGAAATCTGCCATCCAAAGTCGGATCAGTGATCACTAGGTAAGTCAATTATCTCTAAATCATGGAGATCATTATCCTAAACAAATATGTCAAAATAAATACAATCTATTTCAAACTATTTAAATCATTCCTTGAAAAAGTTAAAATATCCACACATTCTAGATCATTATACTGACTACACTTAGTCTACTTGGGGTGGAAAGCCTAAGGGGAGTAGAATCATCACCAGGCAGGTTGTAGTAGCTTCCTTCCTGAGTTCGCTCCCTAAGATTAGCTGGTGGTCCAACGCCGTACGAGAGACTACCTAAGATCATTTTTAAGCAAGAGTTATACCATTAAGTTGGTTACTTTAGCAAATGGATAAAACCTTCCCACATGAAACTTTGGGCCAGACTTGGCCCATAAATCAAGGCCTGAACTAGATCTGCCCTTGGCCCACTCTAGCTCCCAATTTCATCCTAAACTGGGCCCGATTGGGGCCCACATCTACTGTCCCTAGCTGACCCAAAAACTGAGCCTTGGTGGGCCCTGTTTGGCCCTAATACAGCAGCCCACCAGCTGCATGAATGAGGCCCACTAGGTATGTATGGCCCGTCAGGGTCGTGAGCAAAGGTGAGGCCCACCATTGGGCGTGGCCCATCTGACGTTGAAGTGGGACCCACCACAGAGTGCGGCCCACCAGAAGTTTGGGTCGGGTGAGGTCCACCGTTGTATACTTGGTGAGGCCCACTGAGATACATGGTGTGGCCCACCAGTTGTGTTGCATATGGCCCAATAGGCCCATTCCCAGTCCAGCTGAGAGCTGCGTCTGTGCAGCTTGCTCGATCACAGCCAGCAACAGCTTCTCGAGCTTTTGCTCGAACCGGCCCTGCCTGGAGTCCGATCCCGACCCTTGATCATGGCCCATTGGAGTTGGTTTTGGTCCATCTCTTGGACCGACTCCCAGCTCACGCTGCTGTCCCGGTTTGAGACCGAATCCGACCCAATTTTAGCTCAAAATAGAGCTTCTGTCAAGCTCCATCTTCAGCTGCTATCAGGGACCGTTCCCTGCCAGATTTTCAGCCCAGAAAGAGCCCCAGATAGGCCTGCAGCAAGCCATGGAATACGGTCATTCCTTGGCCAGCTCTCAGCTCCAAACAGAGCCTTAGTTCTACCCAGTTTTGTCCTGACACATGGCCATCATTCGGCCGGGTCCTAGCCCGAAATGGGTGCTGCAGTTGGGTTGGACTTCAATCCCAAGACACTGTCATCACATGGTCTGTCTTAAGACCAAAACAGAGCCACTGATCGGCTTAGTTTCAGACTCAAACAGGGACGTGAACTCAACCCGTTCCATAGCCCTTTGAGGGGCTGAATCACAGCCATTATTTGGCCGATATCCAACCCGACTAGGCCTGGATTTAACACCCCAACGAAGCTCTATTTGAGAGCAGTCTTTAGCTCTGAACAGAGCTAGATCAGAGGTCACTTGCTACCTCCCTTCATCTGTAGACTATGTTGGATATTAGGCCCATATGCAGTCATGGTTAGGACTGGACTGGGCCTTGCATATCCGGTCGTGCTTCTCACTAAGCATGGTCGTTACCTGGAGAGTTCGGGCCTAAAAAGAGGATGCAGTCCCCGTTTTCTCCCCTTCAACCGACCCGGTCTGTAACAGGGATATATATATATATATATATATATATATATATATATATATATATATATATATATATATATATATATAGAGAGAGAGAGAGAGAGAGAGAGAGAGAGAGGAACGCCTGAGAATGCTCCCCCTGTGGACGGCCAAGATTTGCACCAGCTAGGCTTTCCTGGAGAGGAAAGTCTTCTCTCTGATTTTCTCTTGCAGGACCTTTGCTTGGCCAGTTCCGGAAAGAGGGGAGCACCGCCTTCCCCAGGCAATGGATGGATGAGGTTTGTAGGGCAGGGCAGTCATGGCGGATCATGTGGTCCCAGATGGTCCCAACTTGCAGATATTTGCCACCTATAACGTATTGAACGGTCGCATGCTAACTTCTCTGTCCGTTTATCAAGGCCTAAGAGCCTATATGGTTTTGATCATATGGGCCCCACGAAGAGTTTGAAAAGCCCAAATTGCTCGAAAAGTGGCCATGGTGCGCCACTTTGAGGTTCGAAGGTCCTCAGCCTTAAAATAAAAATGGCAAGAGAGAAACTTCTCATATTTTCGAATAAGACTTGATCAAAGGTCATTTGACCGAGCCCACTGTCCCAGTGTAGGTCGTGTGCACATGCACACCGTGAGAGGGCCCATAGTGATGGTTGTGACAAATCCATTCCGTCCATTCTTCTTGGGACCCAGGAATAGGGGTCCTGGCCCATTTTGGTGAGGGGCCAAGGCCCAGGTGGGCCGTTACCCTCTTCCTTGGGCTATTATCGGCCCATATGACGCGGTCTGTTGATCGAGTAGGCCTAATACTATTTTTCAACGGTTAATATAAGGTACTGGTTATGATGAAGGCTTGGTTTGTCGCTAACTAACTCTCAAGTGTTGGTGACAAGTGTGTTGTACCAATATTAATCGACATAACGGCTTTAATTCAGAGTGCTCGAATAGCCTCACCTTCTTGACTGTCGTAGGGCATGTTCTGACTCCAAGAGACCCTGATGGATGGCCTTAATGTCAACCGGGATCCCCATCCTGTATATGTTGAGTACAAGCTATTTGGTTAATCTAATCAGTTTTAAGTTGATGTGGGTTTAAAAGGTAACACCCGCATTCTAAGAGTACAGGGTGTTACAGATGCCTTCGGCTGAACCTTCAGCCAACGCATATGCAGATACGCCCTTGGGAGCAGCAGCCTTTACTGTCTTTGTTCAAATGGCCGCCACCATGCAACAACAACAAAATACATTCGCCAGACAGCAGCAGAACATGCACGCCCTGATGATGCAGACCCTGCGAGATAGAGATCATAGAGTAGCATCCCAAGACAGGGACACCAGGGGCGTAGATATCTTCAACCGATTCCCGAGATACGACCGCCAACCTTTGGAGGAGAGCCTGACCCAGTTTAGGCCGAGCACTGGTTGGAAAGGATCGCCAAAATGATGGGGCTGCTAGAGTGCACAGACCCCCTGATGGTCACCTTGGCCACTATTTGCTCGAGGGGGAAGCAGAAAATTGGTGGAATGGCGTACAGAGAAGCATGCTGACTGGGTACGCCTAGACGTTAGCTAGCTTCAGGATGAAATTCCTGAAGAAATATTTTCCACGGTCCTGCCGAAGTGAAAAGATCGCGCAGTTCCTAAAGTTGGAGCAAGGAAACCTCACGGTTGCCCAGTACGAGACGAAATTCGATGAGCTGTCTCGGTACGTACCCAAAGCCCTCGAAGACAATGAGTACAAGTTGGAGAAATTCAAAGAAGGGCTAAAGCATGGGATACAATCCCGATTGTGCTCCTGGGATTTCGTAGACTTCCCAAAACTGGTGGACAAGGCAATACGAGTAGAGAGAGATTTCAATCGCACCATTCGATCCGGCCTTTCAGCATGAGACACCCCGGTCAGGCCGAGGCAGGCACCTCCTACTCCGCCCATCCCTGCGGGAAGATCCACCGCTATTTGCACGAGCACCACCTTTCCTGCTAGGGTGAAGGATCAGGAAGAGGAAAGAAGAATCAGTGAAGTTTTTGAAGGAGATGCGGCCTGCGACTTTCGAAGGTGCGTCTCTTGGAGCAGGGGCATTTTGGACATGTGAAAGTCGTCCGTACATGAGAGGAGTATTCTTCGAAGGTAAGAATGGAAGGGCTTAGTAAGGTGCGTGGTTCACAAGTGAGTCGTACAGTAGGAAAAAGCTCTAAAATAATTTTTTAATTAATAATAATAATAATAAATAATTAAAAACATAAACTCACTTTTTCCAACCTCACCCATTCCAAATACTTCACATTCTATGAAAACTCCTGCACAAGAAAAGTAAATATATTATAAACCTTTTAAATGAAAATAATATAAACACATGAGTTATTAAATCTTAAGAAAATCATATTCTTAAATATAGTTAGATTAGAATATAAAAATAAATAAAAATCCATGAAATCAAACAAACACAATAATTAGGTGGACAAAACCTATAAATCGAGACGAACACGTGTACTGCTTTCTTTCGTTTTTAATAGATGCATTCACACCCCCACGCACTCACACTATACCATCGTGGGAGTTCACCCCAATGGTCACTTGAACCCATGACCTTGAAACTCTTGCGAACTACCTCTTTAAGCCTGATCACCTCTTTTTAACGTATTTAATCGTTAAAACGCAGCACAATGACCTTGGGTCAGGTCCACTCAAGGGACAGGTCAGGCTTCATACTTAATTATGGTAAATATAAAACAATAATAATATTAAATATTTAAAATAATTACAATTAGTAATAGAATTGGATTTTTTTTTAATTTTTAAATTTTTTTTTTTTTTTTTTTTTTTTTACATAGAAAAGAAAAGATACCAATATAGCATGTTACAGTTATGTTATTTGTGCATAGACTAGCTTAATGAACATGTCTCACTCTCAGACCTGCCATTGCATAAGTGAAGCTTAACCTCCTAGCGCCTAATTTCAGGACAAGGGAACTTTCAGAAGACATAGTCCCTAATCCCTATTTCCGACAAAGGTAACATTGCACATGTGTTGTTTGATCATTCTCTTAGATCTTTTTAAGGTATGTGAACAAAGGTGAGGTAGATCCAACATTCAAGTGGATATGCCTCATTTTTATACACGTACCTTGAAATTATACGAGAGAAGGCATGGAAAACATGGATAAATGGACACATAACAGTGGGCCTAGCCACATAACTGCTTATTCGTGGCTAGGGCTAGAGACGGGCGTGGGTAGGTCCATGTCTAGGCTAGGTGTGTTGGATGAAAAAAGAAAAAAATATATACAAAATAATACCACATTAATATGGTATTTACATTCTAGTAACCTTTTAAATCAAGTTTTCATTGCGCTACCTGATTAATCGATATATTGTCAAAAGCACCTTCCGTTTGTTTTCTCTAAACCTAATATTATTTTTTCCTAGAATGATAAAAATGCCCACAAACGAGGAGTTTTCTGTAGGGGATTGCATGGTAGGAATGTGGCCACTGGTTCTGTAACGCCCCGTGTTTTCAAGACCCAAGTGCATGACCCGTTTCCCAAAAACCCAAGTGTTAACCTTAAAGGACAGTCAAATTCGAGTATACATTTTTTTTTTTCAACTATCAGAGTAAGCAGATGAGTATAGTATGGACAAATCAAACATAAAGAAAAGTTTGCATTATCATTTAAATGTATAAGAGCTGCCCATAATGACTTATACAAACCAATGTCCCCATTCTTACAAATACAAATGAAATAACATTACATGCGAAACAAGGTAAACTGCAACAATCTTGAACTGTGAAATCCTGTAGCAGCCCTTAGCAAATAGAATCATGTACCCTTGTCAACTAGGCTGTTCCTCACCAACATGAATGTGAATATCATCTGAGCCGCCTGTACTACATGTACGGTTATATATTTGATGGATGAGTGGCCAACTCAGTGTGAATTCCCCTCAAGATTATACATTGCCGCCTTAGTTAAGCATAGTTAAAACGACAAGGCAATCAAAACAATACAAGATGGAGTCTTTTTATATGTATGGATGTATGAATGCACATCGACCTAGGGATGCACATCCAGTCGGACTTGGACTCGTCACCCATGCAATCATTGACCTGGGAATGATCATCCAGTCGGAACAAAGGGTCGATAGTCGATGGTTTGGGAGCTAGCGAAACAATACCCCAACAACTGTAGGGCACGTGCTACAGCATCCAGAATTAGTCACTCGTCATCGCCAATATGCTATGAATGCATGATTAGCCAATCGTTATTAATCCAGTTACAATCAACCTGGTCACTACGGGGGGCTCGTCACCCAGCATAGGCTGACAGCTCGGGCGTAGTGTCCCATGACCACCATCTCCGGCTCATGAGATTCCCCCACCTTAGGATGCTTAATGGAACCCATCGATCAGTGGTTAATCAAATTCAATCAGTAGGGATTACCATCGCATGATATAGGCCATCAAGGAATGCAAGGAAATCATCAAAGCATAGTACAGATGTTAAATCACAGCAGTAAAAGAGTGCTCGGTACATTAAATCGAAACGGCAAAGGGTCAGGTAAGATTAAATTAGAGTGGTTAAAGAGGTCATTTCAAGCCATTCAAGCCATATAACCAACGGATGGTAAATCCCACATTAATATTCCATGTCTCACATAACCTCCAATCGAGGGTCCATTCCATTCCTCACTTCATCATGTTACACCCTAAGTATGGGTTCACATAGACAAGAGGGCTTACCCACTAATAAGTGTAGTGAATATAGGTCCACAGTGACTTATAACAATTCATGTGAAGATATACCGTTATAACATGGCAGACATATGTTAAGCATAGTAATCACAGCAGGTCATGATGTGAACTATAAATTAAAATGAGAGCTATCATGTAAGCAACCATCACATGCAATCATGTTTCACAATTGTCAACTGTAAATCAGATATAAATCATTTAAGAGATCGCATGCTATAAATTAACAATTTTAACATTTGATAAAGAATATAACTTAAACCAATTTGGAAATGGAAAGCTTAAGGGGAAGGATCATCACCTTGTAGGGTTGTATTACCGTTCTTGATTCGCGCCCTCGAGTCCTCTGCAGCCCAAATCATGCGAGCGGTTCCCTAAGGTTATTCCCGACTTGTATTAGAAAGGTCTTAAAACATTCTGATTGTTCGAAACGAATGGGATTCCATGAATTTGATGGCTGAAGGAACTTGGGTCTGCATTAATGTGAACATGCCCACCTCATTTTTCCTTACCATATGGCCTAGATCGGGCCCCAAGTTTTCCCACTATCAAGGCCTGAACTGTCCTGGCTTAGGCGTGATTGAACCCAACATGGCAACCCACCGGCTGATACGACGTGGCCCACCTGATGATCTGCCTCATTTTTAGCCCCCAGTCTTGAGACGAGCTTGCCAATTGGATGGTTTAGATGTAATACATACATCATGCATGGGCCTCATGGCTGGGCGGACTGTATGCAAAACAGATGGACGGCGTTGATGTAGCATGCATGTCCTAGCGGGCCACACCGTCCTCAGCTGGACAGTGTGAAGGAAACACACATACTATGGTGAACCCATGTGCTAGATACAACATGGCACGTGGGGCATCTCATATTGCATGAGCATGGAGTGGATACTCCAGCCAATCACAACAGGTGGGTTCCACGTAGGGCCCACCACCTATATATAGTCTTATATATATATATATATATATATATATATATATATATATATATATATATATATGCTACCTCATTTTTTATTATTATATTATTACTTATATGCTTTCTCTCTCTCTCTTTTTTTTTTTTTTTAAACATACATGGCCAATCGTCCAGCACTGGACGGTCTGTAATTAAGTATATATGGTTAAAATTGTTATTTAGTTCTGATCTGACCCAAATAGGGCCATTACCCATATGTTTAAGGCTGATATTAAGTTGTTGACCATCAAGATTTTAATCCAACCACTACTTTAGAATATGCTTACCCTATAAGCGGTCAACATCAATCATATTTTTGGGCAAACTCAGAATCATTTCAGAATGGTCCGTTTTGGGCGGGACCATGTAGCAATCTTTGGGTCTGGGAGTGGGGGTTGGAGCTGATTGTGTTAGCCACCAAATTGGAAAAAAAATTTTGCTTTCAGACTTCAGTTTATGGAATACAGTGACCATCCATATTAGGATTGCATTTAGTTGCATTCATTTTCATAGCGGGTGGTGATCAGAACAAAGAGGTATCATCACTTAGTAGGATATGAGCGAGGTGAAGTGATTAGTGATGGTTATATAAGTTTAAGAAATTCATTTTGCCCAAAGGTGATGGACGTCTTAAATTCGTTTCACTACCACTGGTCAGCTTCATATTCAGTAGAGCCTCCTGTGTGTCGTAATTTCGCCCAAAGGAGGAATCGCGATGATACACCGGGCTCTTGCCAGAATTTGATAACTATGGCACATCATCATTCTGGGTCATTTAATTGAAGACCCAAAATCAATCAAATGTTAATACATGCATAATGTTTGAGGTTTACATTAATGTATTATTTTGTGGGACTTGTTCATTATATTAATGTGAGTGTTATGCTTTATTTGTCCAGCCAGGATTATTTCCAATGTTTCAAACCAGTTCAATTCCATACCTTTGCTTACTAGGTCCAATTATCAGAAATGGAAATCGTCCGTTGAAATAGTCCTAGGTTGTATGGACTTGGATCTGGCCCTGGAGGAAGTCGAGTCTCCCGTTCCATCTTACTCGAGTACGAATTCAGAAAAGGCTTACTACAAGGCCTGGACCAAGTCGAACAAAATGTGTCTCAAGATCATAAAGAACTCGATCTCTGAGACCATGCAGGGGTGTCATGCCCAACACTAAGAAAGCCAAAGAGTTCCTGACCGAAATAGGAAACCGATTCATAAGGTCGGATAAAGCTGAGCTGAGTTCGCTTCTGCATAATCTAACTCAAGTCATCTATAACGGTCAAGGAAACATGAGGGAGTACATCGGTGGGTTGTCTGATGTAGTAGCCAAAATCCACGCATTAGGCCTTAAGATTGAGGATGAACTTCTAGTTTACTTAGTTCTGAACTCCTTACCTCCATAGTTCGATCAATTTCATATAAGTTATAATACACAAAAGGAAAAGTGGACATTGAACGAACTGATATCTCAGTGCGTTCAGGAGGAAGAGAGAGTCAGAAGGTTGAGCAAGACACAGAGTGCACACCTAGTGACATCTAGTCAAGGACGAAAAAGTAATAAGAAAAGGAAGAATAATTCAAGAAATCGTTCTTCAAGTCTTGCAGGTGGAAATCACCCTAACTCTGAGGGAAAATCAAAGAAGAAAAAGAGGGGACCTAATGATGGCTGCTTCTTCTGCAATAAGCCTGGTCATCAAAAGAAGGATTGCGAACAGTTTAAAGAATGACTCTTTTCTAAGGGTAAGAAACAAGTTTAGTCTGTTTTGAATCTAATTTAGCTGATTTGTCCACAGACTCTGGTGGATAGACTCTGATGCAACTATTCACATATGTAATTCCATGTAGGATATGCTCCAAAGCCGGACATCAACTAATGCAGAAAAATTGGTCTATATGAGAAACAACAATAGAGCAGACATGGAAGCTAATGGAGTCTGTAGACTTAAGTTATCGTACTTTCTTGATCTAGTAGATAATATTTATGTGCCTTATATAAGGTGCAATTTGGTTTCCATTTCTTGTTTAGACAAATTTGATGATGAGTTCACATTTGGAAATGGAAAATTAAGTATTTCCTATGATTCAGTTGTGATCAGTTCTAACACTTTAGTTAATAACCATTATCAACTAGATTTGGATGTTTCACATGTCTACAGTATTAATTCCTCACATGTAAACACTAAAAGCATCAAGCAAAGGTTAGATTGTGAAAGTTCTACCTGTTGTGGCATAGGCAATTAGGCCATATCTCTCATGAGAGATTGGAAAATTTTGTGCGTGAAAGAATTCTTCACTATCTGGACTTCTCAGACTTTGGGGTCTGCATAGATTGCATTAAAGTAAACAGACTAGAATGGCTGGAAAAGAGTGCCACTAAGAGCGTAGGAATCTTAAAAGTGATTTATACAGACATCTGTGGACCGTTCCCTACAACATCCAACTTATACCTTATTTACAGTCGTGCATATCCTTAATAGAGTCCCGAGTATGGCTGTGATGAAAACTCCATATGTATTGTGGATAAGGCGAAAGCCTAGTTTACGATACTTTCATGTATGGGGTTGTCCTATATAAGGTAAACCAAATAACCCGCATGAAAGAAAGCTTGATCCTAGAACGGTTAGTTGCTTCATTATTGGATACCTAGAAAGATTCAAAGGATTCAAATTTTATTGTCCATCTTATTTCATGAGAGTCATTGAGACTACGAATGCTAGGTTTATTGAGAATACTAAAGATAGTGGGAGCACGAACTTAAGAAATATTATGTTTGAGGAAGAACGGGTTGTGATTGTAACGCCCTATGTTTTCAGGACCCGAGTATATGACTCGTTTCCCAAAAACCCGAGTGTTAACCGTAAAGGATGGTCAAATTCAATATATAACATTTTTCTTTTATCAGAGTTAATAGATGAGCGTAGGATGGACAAATCAACTTGAAGGAAAATTTTATTTACACTTGAAATATACAAGAGTTGCCTATAATGACTTATACAAACCAATGTCCCCATTCTGACAATTACAAAATGAAATAATATTACATGTGAAATAAAGCAAATTATAACAGATTTTGGATATGAAATCATGTAGCAATCCGTAACAATTTCAATCATGCATTCCTGTCAAATATAACTTGCTCCTCACCAATATAAACATGAATTCCACCTGGGCCACCTGTGCTACCTGTACGGTTACATATTTGATGGATGCGTGGCCAGCTCAGTGTGAATTCCCCTCAAGATTACACACCGTCGCATTAGTTAAGCATAGTTTTAAAACATACAAAACATTTCATAATGCAATCTTGTTTAAGTGCATGGATGCGTGAATGCACATCAACTGGGGATGCACATCCACTTGGCCAAGTGAATGGACCTTTCAAACAGTCAGTCCATTCATGCAAGAGAATGGGCCTTTCAAACAGTCAGCTCATTCAACTTGCAGAATAGTAGGCCTTTCAAACAGTCGGCTCACTTAGACATGAATGGACCTTTCAAACAGTCAGCTCATTCATGCATGGGGATGGGCCTTTCAAACAGTCAGCTCATCCCAAACAGGGGAATGAGCCTTTAAAACAGTCTGTCCGCCCGGGTGAGAGAATGGATCTTTCAAACAGTCAGCTCATCCCAAACAGGGGAATGAACCTTTAAAACAGTCGGTCTGCCTGGGCGAGAGAATGGATCTTTCAAACAGTCGACTCATTGAGCTTGCAAAGGAACGGGTCTTTCAAACAATCGACCTGCTCAAGTAAGATAGTGGGCCTTTCAAACAGTTGGCGCACTTAGACAAGAATGAGCCTTTCAAATAGTTGACTCATTCACGCAATAAGATGGGTCTTTCAAACAGTTAATCCATTTTTTAACAAGAGAATGGACCTTTCAAACAGTCGGTCCATTAAACAAGAGAATGTGTCTTTCAAACAGTTAACCCAACCCAAATAAGAAAGATGGACATTTCCAACAATTAGTCCATTTAAAAATAGGAGTGTCATGTATGCATGATTAATTCCAGCCATTATTATCCGAATTTGCAAGCAGCCAATTTAGGTAGACATTTAGTAGTTCAAGGTTTATAAACAATTTATAAACATGACAGATACACAAGTACAACATGTGGATATTCATACAAACTAAGTGTTGAGCATATGATTGATCGTCAGATTCAATATCTAACACAAGTTATTAGGAATCAGAGATGTCAATTATCAATTAAAATAAAATGAACTACTACTTAAGCTAACAAGGAAGAGGAAAGCTCAAGGGGAAATATTCATCACCTTATACTTTGAATTGCCTACTAGTGTCACAAAGTACTTGCGCCTTTAGAATTGAATCCTAACACAATTCATGAACTTGTACTATTAGATTTAAGTTTTATGTATTATCTAGATTTAAGATTATGGCTTAGGGTTTTTAATGTAGAATTAGGGTTTTATCCTAGAGCTTAGTTGTAGTCTTAACTCAAGAGTTTAAATTGTAGTTGATGTATAATAGCTTAAGAATGCTGATTTAATAATTATAAAATATTTACTAATATTAGTATTATAAATATTAGTTAATAATTATTATGAGGACAATTAATATTATGATATATTACTTATGATAAAAACAATACTCTAGCATTTAATAATGATATCATTTTAATTCCTTGTATGTAATAACTTTCATTAGGATAGATAATTTACTAATGGTCATGCATCATAATATTTAACAATCCTAATAATGATGGAAATGGTAACGATGTTAATTTAATAATTAGAAAATAATTGTTAATAGTAGTGTTACAATTAATATTAGTTAATGTAGCAAAATAATCATCATGGTGACGCCAATGACTATCCAAAATGAATATTTAAAAATGATAAATAAGATACTACTATTTAATAGTTGTATTTTGTTTATAATAATTTATTTAGCATAATGATCCACTAATGGCTAATCTTTGCTAATATTAGTAATCCTAATAATAACAACCATAATACTTGATAATAGTACATCGAAACAAGATTAGAATGGGGAGAAAATGTTGACTCACCTTGTTGACTCGGCTATGCCCTCGCTCCCCTACTTCTTCCTTCTCTTTCTCTTTCTGTCTTCTTTCTCTCTTCTTCTTTCACTCAGCGATGAGACAGACTGAGTCTGAACTCAGTCCAACCATGCTCAGCTCAACCCAGGGCTTGGCCCACTTGGTGCAACACATCAACTCGCTGAGTCAACTCAGGAGTGACTAAACAACCACAATGCACACACCCCTCCACCTTCTAAGCTTCTTCCTTGCTAGCACAGCCAGGCAAGTGGGGTTTTTGGGCGAGACCAGACCTAACCCGACCCAGCTGGACTCAGCTCGGTTCGAGCCTGACTCAGCCGGTTTTGCCAGCCACCTCCTCCCTCTCGTTTCTCCTTCTCCTGTCTCTCATCTCTTTCTTCTCCTCACTTCTTTTCCGCTTCCTTGTGGGTGTGTGAGTTCTGGAACTTCAGCAGCACTCGAACCAGAAGGGTCATGCGGCTAGACCGAGCTCGGTTCGGATCGGGCTGCACAGCAGCCGCGCTCTCTCCCTATTCTTCCTCTCCTATTTTCCCTCCTCTTTTCTATCTCCTACACTCTTTCCCTGGCCTTTTAAAATGTCTGGACGCAAGCCACAACAGTCCGAATCGGACTGATCACGGACCCGACTCGGACGACGTGGTGCGGCTCCAACGAGTAAGAAGAAGCTGCCATTAATGGCGGATCTCAAACGAACGCTTCCACCTCCGATCGGATCCTTTCAGAAGGTCCGTATGGACTCTAAAAAGCTTACAAACCTGCGGTTTTGAAGCTCGGGGGAGATTTTCCAAGTGGGTTTGAGTTTAGAAGGAAACAGCCATTTTTTTAGTGTGGCTGCCAGAAAACGGAGGAGGGTAACCTACTGATCGATCCTCTCCCTATTATAGCACTGCCCTAACGTTTCTAAGCCGTCGGATTGAAAGAGAATGGTGTGGATTTACTCTGTCCGAAACCACCACCAAAACAGTGGGAGGATAGGAAACCGGCCGTGGTTTTGTTTCTGGTTTTCTCAGAAAACCATGATCCCCGTGAACGGAAATGGACGGTCGAGGTATGCCTAGATAGAAGGCTGGGATTGGAGGATCCCTCTTTACGCGGATCGCCAATCTGGCAGTTTCCATTTCTGGAAATGGGGTGCTTGTAGGATCCGCTTTCAGCAAAATTCGTGCGTATGTACGCCTGATCCCAGCTGTGGGACCGGGTGGGTTTTGATCAGAAAGACCTTCCGCACAAGATGGACGGATCCGATCATGTACTTGGGCCATTTCTTGTGCGCCACCATCGAAAACACGGACATCGCCCGTCCGCTGACGAGAAACAAAGGGAGGGAGGTTTCCTCCCATTTGCGGGAAAACGCGGGTCAGCGCCCGGTTTGAACGTGCTGAAGGTTCGGTGCACCGCAGGTTCTTTGGTATCGGTGCACATGCACGTCAAGGTGGGGCCCATAGCGATGCTTGTGGGAAATCCACTCCATTGGCTGGTGGCATGGGAGTAGCCAATCCGTTTTCACTCGTTATCTTTCTCAAAATTAAAAAATTCTCCTTCCTTTTTAAATAATAATACAAATAAATCAATGCAGAGGTCTGTCCTGGGTTTCCCACCCCATGCAATGTATAAAGTACGCAGCTGCAATGCCATCCCAAGTGGGCCATTTGATCTCAACCTTCAATTCAACCACTCTAATTTCTCTTTTTGAAGATATCCTGTTTTGATGCTTAGCTGTAGTTTTCTCTAGCGTTAATTTTGGGCACCTCTAGCCCTGTATGACTAAAAATAAAACCCAACCATGGCTTGTGTTTGGCTGGTACTAAGATCCAGGTGGGCCTAACAAGCCCATCAGATATAGCTACTGTTCCTAGATATATAGATGCATAATTTCCTTTCATTATGTGGATTTTAACCTACAGCGATCAAGGGTCAATGGGGCCCATTGGGCTTTTAGGTCTAGTTTGTTTTGGAAACGGATTGGCTACTCCCCCTGCCACTAGCCCAGTGGCTGATGGTCGGTGCTCCGTGGGCCCCACCATGATGTATGTGTTTCATCCATGCCGTTTATATCCCTCTCATTTTAGGGCTTGAACCCAAAATGAGAGGGATATAAATCTCATGTGGACCACACCACAGGAAAACAATAGTGATTGGATATCCAACATTAAAATCCTCCTAAGGCTCACTGTACTGTTTATTTGACATCCAATCTGTTGATTAGGTCATGCAGACCTAGATGAAGGAAAAACAAAGATCAGCTTGATACAACTTTTATGGGCCCCAAAAATTTTTAATGGTCGACATTCATTAAGCAATGTTTCTTGTAATGTGGTCCACTTGAAATTGGGATATTCCTCATTTTTGGTACCATACCCAAAATGATCTATAAAAATTGATGGACGGCATGGATGAAACACATACATCATTGTGGGGCCCACAGAGCACCGAACACCAGCCATTGGCTAGTGGCAGGGCAGTAGCGAATCCGTTTCCGTTTGTTTTGGGCTGAGTGTAGGACATGGTTTTAAGACTTGGAAGTGTTCCCTGCGATTTTTTTGAGTTGTGTCTGAGTTGATAGGACCACGAGTCACGACCTGGTCAACCCACTCAGGTTAGTCAGGCCAATTAAAACCCAGCTTGGGCGAGTCATCAGAGTCACCTACTCTTTTAACCATGGCATGGGCCAGTGAATGCACCCTAGGGCCGGGCAGAACCCAAACATCATTGGTTTAGATTGAAATTATTAAAAGTTTTTGCTTAGTTCACAAAATCCATTGTAGTCTAGTTGGTTAGGATACTCGGCTCTCACCCGAGAGACCCATGTTCAAGTCCCGGCAATAATTTGTTGTAAAAACTTTTTTCTGGGTTTTTTCCACAATCTAAGTAGGGTTGGTGGGGTGGAAACATGCTAATATTTTCGTTGTTACATTAGTTTATTATATTTCAATATATGTCTTTTTTTTGTACCTATGATTTTATTAATTATATATATAGTTATTCATCATAAATAACTTCATTTTTTCTAAACAAATAAGCTAAAATATAAGACTACTCCTTTAAAAGTTGTGTTGTGTAGCACACAATCTATCTAGGAGAGAGAAATCTGGTGTATCTTGTTAGCTTGAGTCATCGAAAATAACATGGACCAATGAGACCCGATGGTACTGGAATTTTCTGTGCCTTCAACACACACAGACGAACTGCATTCAATTATAATTTATAACTTATACATCGGGTTTGGGTTGGGTCAAGAAACAGGGACTTCAAACCAAGCCCGACCAAAGTTTTACCGGGTTGGTGTTTGTATAGCCCAAGCCCGAAACCGAACCCGATACATCCTGCTCGAGCCCAACCCAATGTCGGGCCAATCATGGGTCGATTGAGTTGAACCTGCCCGACTTTCAGCCCTACTAAAGATTTGACATTCTATAACATGCTTGAATGGGGACATGGCGTGGAGTAAATGAAGGTGAAATCCCTCACCTTCATGATCTTAGCATTAGTGAATGCCCCAAGTTGTGTGAAATTCCTAACCTCCTGTCTCTTCATGTTTTAAAGATTCAAGGGATGAGGTGATCTTAAGTTTTTGCCCAAAGGCACGAATAACCTCACCTCATTTCAGCATTTGGATATCAGTGTCTGCTTACCTTACCAGAGGGGATGTAAGAATTCTATATGGTGGGCCTTATTGATCAACAGTGTGGATTTACTATAGGTTGGATAATGTGATCGGGTGCACCAGCGGGTCCTACTAAGTTGTGATACATCCAGAATTCGTGTAAGGGGTGGTGTGCTGCTATTGTGATACGTACACAGTATTGTAAGGGAATTGGGATTCCCAGTTTCGTGTGGAGCCTTTCACGGAGGGGAGTTTTGATGGGTTTCAAACTCCTTTGCCCCTTATAGATATAAGAATAGGCTGGGTTACCAATCTAATAGCATCGAAAAGAAGTCTCAATCTCATCCCGTCTTCTCTAAAGGGTGCAAGGAAAAGAAGATCCTAGCATTCTGATTTCTACAGTAATGGCATCACAGATAAGTAAGCTATCTCTCTCCTTTAATCTCCATATCCAATGCACAACAAGGTCCTTTGGCTATTCTGCAAATAAGATCTCACAGGGCTACTCACCATGCTTAAATATCTTAAGATCGAAAAATGTCGTGTCTTGGATCATTAGTCAATGAGCTGTAAAAATTCTTCTCCATGGAAACTTTGATATACCGCAGCTCGCATCCATGCTAGAGGATGGCCTACCAATGTAGAGCGGGTCACAGGTACTTTCATGGCAAAGATGGACCAGAGAAGGCCTGATCAAAGGCAGAAACGATCTAGACCATTAGGACCTTAAATTAGTTGTATCTCGCAAATCGAGATGAGTTTTTCAACATATTATACATGATTTTGTAGTGGGAGAACCTACTTAAGCCAACCAACCCCGCTATGCCGAGTTGCCCATGATGGATTTGCGAGATTCCATCAAATCGACTGTCAAAAGTCTCATTTATTTTTGTTTTTACCATCAATAATAAGGTTTAGTTCGAGTATAACTTCTGATCCTTTGAGTTGTAGAGGTCGCACCTAACATGACAAGAGCTTAGAAAAGTTAGGAGAATAACTTGGTTGGGCTAAATTTGGCACTTATTATTTTTGACCAAAAACCACTAGTAGGAATAGAAGTCATCTATGAACAATAAGTCATGCTTTTTGAGTGTTGGAGTCTAAGTCTAAAACTTTGTCTTAAGTTTGAACTCATTATTTAAAGGGTCGTAATTTCAAATTTTAATTTATTTTATCATCAATCAAATTATTTTGAATTTATTAGGAATTATTCTTGTTTTTATCCCTCATATATGTTCGAGGAAGCTCTATACGGAGTACAGAGAGCTCCGTAGATTCGGAGTAAATATCCGCTAAGGTAGATGGCGATCGACCTCATCACATCCCTCCCTGCATCACCTACCCACATCACTTAAAAAATTGATAATTTTGAATTGTCTTAAGCTAGAAGAATGGTGCCTAAATGGGAAAAATGGAAGTTGGCACCCAAATCCCAACAACACAAAACCCATGCATAATAATCAGTCAACCTTAGAGCCTGTTTGGCCGGGCGGATTGGATGGTATTGGAAGGGATTGGAAGTTAAATCCCGGGATTGGCCGGGCGTGCCAAACAGACTGGGGATCTGATCCGGGGATATAGCAATCCCATGGATCTTAAGACAATCCACCGACGACACCATCATTACCTTTGAATCCCATCCAATCCACTCTAATCCATTCAAATTTGCCTGGGACGTGTTTGGTTCGAGGGATTGGAAGGGATGGGAAGGTTTAATCCCGGGATTGGCCAGGCGTGCCAAACAGACTTGATATAGCAATCCCATGGATCTTGCACCAATCCACTGTCGCAGCCATCATTACCTTGAAATTCATGCCATCCACCCTAATACCATTCAATCCCTTCCAATCCACCCCCAGCCAAACACGCCCTTAGAGAGCTTAAGAAGAAGAAGATGCTCTCTTATTTATAAATAACAACAATGATTTCATGTCTAGGTGTGACTCCATATCAATTTCTCTCCTTAAAACTTTTTTTTTTTTCTTTTTTATGCTCTTTATTTGTTTTATTTTAAAGTATTCTGTTTTCTTTGTTTTTTTTTTTTTTTAAATTTTATTTTAATGAAAGAAAATCTCACCATGTTCTTCTACCCTCATTTCTTTAGGAGGTATTATGATGCTTGATTGAATAAAAAAAATAAAATTGCCCAACAACATACAAGTGGGTCTCATGTTTTGATGACTTGGAGCATCCATTTGGTGGGGCCCAGTATGGATGAGTAATGCCACAAAAGTATCTTCCATGACTGCATAGAAGATCTTAACCATCTAAACAGTGGCTTGCAAATGGAAAATCTACCACATGGTCCAGATTCGATGTCTGAGAAGTCCAACAGATTGTGTGGCTAACATTCTCCAACAGAGGAGATTCAGTCTTGACTGTTATTGATAGGGACTTCTATCCATTACAGTGGCTGACTAAAGCTGGCCCATCATCTTTTTCAGTAGAGCATACTTTATTTCCTTGGCTGTAATGAAGTTTGGAAATGAGATATTATAAAATTCTCAGCCTTAACAAATAGTGTTTCTGTTCAATCCAGCAATCTGTATAGGTGCGTCTGGCATTTCATTCATCAAAATTGTTGTCGTGGGCTCTCTGATGTAGAGCAAGTCGCGGACACTTTTATGTCCAAGATGGGCCAGACAAGACCCGATCAGAGGCGGAAGTGATCAAAATCGTCAGAACCCTAAAACAGGCATATCTCACAAACCGGAATAAGTTATTCAACATACCATATATGATTTTGGGGGTAGGAGAAACTACTTTAGCCACGCCGAATTTGCGAGATTCCATCAGATCAACAGTCGAAAATCCATTTTAATTTCATTGTTACTATTTACCGTAAGTTGTAGTTCTACCATAACTCTCATCCTTTGGGCTTAGGAGAATAACATGGTTAGGCCAAATAGGACACTATTTTTGGCCGAAAACCATGAAGTCTAGTAGAAATCATGACCGTCTATAAATAATAAGTTTACCATTTATAGAAAGTCACGTTTTTAAAGAGAGTTTGAGTTGGAGTTTGATTCCCAAACTTCTTCCTAGGTTTAGCATTACTATTTAAAGAATTGTAAATTTGTTTTTATCATCAATTATTTTATTTTTGAATTTATTAGGATTTATTTCTAGTTTCTATTTTTCCTCATGGATTCGAGAATTCAAGCTCCGTGGATTCAGAGTAATTGTCCCCTTGAGGAAGACGGTGATCGACCTCATCATGTCCATCCCTATGTCACTATCCAAAAGACACATGACCGACGAAAAATCTTCTGAACGAAACAATCCATGCCTTTCGATCAGTCAACTTTCCACAGGATATGGCCACTTGTAGATAGCTGGAGCAATGGTGAAATCTATTAAGATGTGAATTTTTATTTGTTCTAGCACTAACTAGAAAGTGCAAATTCATAGAAAATTTCACAACTTCATATAAACAGATTTATGGAAATCATGGTCTCTAAGTCATGGTCCCAAAATATGATTTTTTTTAAACAATCCTAAACTCTGATAGAAATCGGACCATTGAATGTTTTTCATCTTTAACACAGACAAATGTCCAAAAATCCCATAGTCAGATAATTAAATGAGCATAATTTTTAATTTATGATATGTTTAAAATGGGACCCATAACTTGGACAGTTCAAATTAAATTGATTGTATTCTATACATGTAATTTCTAAATGTATGCCTATCGGCCACTACACTCTACCAGATGGACCTGATGGGGAACCTGGTGTAGAAAATAATGATGAATCTAGGTTGAAGCCTGGTGTAGGCCCCACGTAAGGCTGTCAATGGGCCGGGCTGGTTTGACGGGCTTTTGAAGTTTTATTTTTTGTTGCAGTTTGGTATGGTGTTAATTTTGGGCTGGGCTCAGGCTAGACTATTTTGGCCCGTTACGAGCCTAAGCTTTAGGTTAAAAAAATGCAGGTTGGGCTTGGACAGAGCTTGGCCTGTCCCTAACCCGGCCCGTTGACACCCCTAGTCCTGCATGACTAAAAATTAAACCTAACCATGGCTTTTGTTTGGCTGGTACCAAGATCCAAGTGGGCCTAACAAGCCCATCAGATATAGCAACTGCTCCTAGAGATTTAGATGCATATTTCCTTTCACTATGTGGATTTTAACCTAAGGCTATCAAGGGGCCGATGGGGCCTATTGGGCTTTTAGGTCTAGTTTGTTTGGGCTGAGTGTAGGACATGGGCCAGTGAATTCACCCAAGGGCTGGTCAGATACAGAAATTTAAACCCAAACATCATTGGCTTAGATTGAAAATTTGAAAAAATTTCACTATGATCACAAAATCCATTGTAGTCTAGTTGGTTAGGATACTCGGCTCTCACCCGAGAGACCCGGGTTCAAGTCCCGGCAATGGAAATTTTTCCTCTTTTTCTCTCGTGCACTCCCCCCCTCTCAATTCTCTTATTTCTTTTACTCTCTCTCTCTCTCTCCAACATATGCCCATTTCACCGAACAGTGCATTATGGATAAATAAGTATTTAAGCACACAATAAAGCCTTGTTTTGGTTCCACTTAAAAATAAATGCATCTCGTTTTAGTTATTTGTAATTATGTATCAGAGATCTTATTTCTTTTCAATAAGCATTAAGAATAACCTTAATAACCAATAGTCAAAATCTATAATACATAATTACGATTAGCTAAAATGAGATGAACTCATTTTTAAGTGGCACCCAAATAGGTCCTGATATCATCAAACTCTTGAATCAAACATATGGTTATGACTAATCACCATTAAGGTAGTGATAAACTGATAATTCTATTGATGTAAACTGTTGCTAGTCTTTACGGTTCAGATCGTCACAAAATTCTTTCTAGATTGTGCTTAATATCAACTCAATAGTTGATTTCGCTCATCAAAAACTTCTTTCTAGCCCATGCCCAATGACACGCCATCATCATTTTATGTGGACCCAATATAC
>JAJHSJ010000014.1:61464856-61547993 GCA_021015155.1 Magnolia officinalis
CCAAAATCATATGTGGTACATTAAGTAAATCATTCTAGCTTAGGAGATATGCTTGTTGAATAAATAAACAAAGAAATGAATTAAAAGAAAGAAAAAAAAATTATATGCTTATATATACATATTTATATAAATATGTATTAGAGAAAATGTAGGTAGAATAAAGTTCTCCATGTAAAAAATTAAAAATAAAATTGCACACGGACTACAGTCTATAGGTAAAATACCTTCGATACATAACGAATACTCTTCGATATGTATCGAAAATTGCAGAATTTTTGAGACAAACTCACTGGATAGTTCTGGACCTTTTTCGATCATATATATCGAAAGACCTTCGATACATATCGAAGTACATATCGAAAGACCTTCGATACATATCAAAGGACATATCGAAAAAGCAGGAGGGCTACGGTTATAATCCGTAGCCATAAAAAACACTATAGCCATAGGTTCATGGTTTTTATTTTTGTTTTTTTTATTTTTATTTTTTATTTGCTATTGTAATCCCCACCGCCTTTTGTGGGTCCCATCATGAGGTCTGTGTTATATCCAAACCGTCCATCTATTTGGTGAGCTCATATTAAGCTTAATACGAGAAATAAGACAAATCTAACTATCAAGTGGACCACACTGTAAAAGGCAGTGGGGAATTGAACGTCTACCATTGAACCCTTTTAGGGGTTACAGAAGTTTTGGATTATTACGGAAAAAAAATTCCTCTTCATCCAGGCCTTTGTGACCTTATGAATAGATTGGATGGGAAATAAATGTTATGGTGGGCCCTACAAAATTTTTAACGGTGAAAAACAATTTTCCCACTGCTCTTTGTGGTGTGGTCCAGTTGATCTTTGGATATGATTTTTTTTTTTTTTTGGATAATGCTCCGAAATGATCTCGAAATATGGATGAACGTTGTGGATATAATAAATACATATTTGTGGGGCCATGTAACTTTGATCTCTTTTGAGCCGTTCGTACAACTCTTACTTGGAGGAGCGTCAGCGCTCGTCTTCGAAAGGAAGGGAGGGGTATTTTCGTGCTCAAATTCACTATCCGTACGAGCAGGTCTAGGTTCCCAAAGTAAGTTTGTATTGGTTCATAAAAACTGCTGGATAAAAGGTGGGGTCCACAGTTGCAAATTTCTCCATTCATTAGCAATCGATGGGACGGCCACGATTGCTTCTCAACTCCACCTGCTGTTTTCTGATAGGGGCTATCTTATAGGTAGGGCTGAAAGTCGGGCAGGTTGGGTCGGGTTGGTGCTCAACCCTAACCCAACCCAAGGTTCCTATACCCCAACCCTAACCCAACCCAACCCAACCCAACCCAACCCAACCCAACCTTGGGTTGGGAATTCTCAACCCAAGCCCAACCCAAGCGGGCTCGGTCGGGTAGATATCTGCTAATATTTTCATTATTACATTAGTCTATTATATTTTCAATACACATCTTATTTTTGTACCTATAATTTTATTGATTATATATGTAGTTATTTATTTTAAAAAAAATTGATTTTTTCTAAACAAACAATCTAATATATAGGACATTTTTTCTAAACAAACAATCTAATATATAGGACAATTACTCCTTTAAAAGTCATATTGTGTATCAAGCAATCTATTTGGGAGAGAGAAATCCAGAGTATCTTGTTAGCTTGGGTAATAAAAAATGACGTGGACCAATGAAACCGAACAACATTAGAATTTCATGTGCCTTCAACATAGATGATTCGCACTCAGTTATATTTAATTTATAAGGAACTTATATATTGACTGGGTTCGGGTCAGACCGGGCAACCCAAGATCTCAACCCAAGTCCAACTCAAGTTTTATTAGGTTGGTGTTTGTATGGCCCAAGCCTAAGACCAAACCCGATACATTCTGCCCAAGCCCAACCCAATGTCGGGACGGTCACGGGTTGGTCGGGTTGAACCCGCCCAACTTTCAGCCCTACTTATAGGTAAAAAGTAGGATTTAATACTCTAGAAGAGTATAATGATTCATGTGCATTCACTTAGAATTTGCACACGTGCAATTAATGATATCCAAAATGAACCATTCAAATCTTAGGCCCCACTTTTAAATGGGTCCCAAGGTTAATATCACAGTGAATAAATATCCTAACTTGCAGATTGTTCAACATCCAGTGGATGGTTAAAATGGAAAACAATCAACGGTCCAAATTTGACAAAAAATTCTAACTATTAGGATCATTCGAGTAGCCTATGTAGAGTGGATCGCTGTATTTGGATGGTCTTAATACGGTTACGTGTATATCAAATATAGAGTTTTTGATACATGTGTATGGACCGTAGTACTTCGACAGAGTATTAACAACTATATGCTAGTTGTCCATACATTTATTAAAATCATAAAATATCTAGTATACACGTGGCAAAATGCACAGCTTTCACACGTTTAAAATCATGTTCCCGGTTCTTTGTGAACGAAGGACAGCCCCAAAATCAGATTTCTTAGACCATACCCACCAACCGAATTGGTGGCTACAAATAAATGGCTAAAATGAAAATGATATATGGTGGTCTCTCCAGCAGCAAGGAGATCCAGGTGGTTCAATCTCAGTTTACCTTCCAAAAAAAAAATCATCAATCAATGGTTCAATTCAATGGGAAAACTGAGATGGTTAAGATCATAGCTAGAAATATTCTACTATGACGTATTAAGAAAAATCTAGTCCTTAGCTAGAGCTAGGCATTGAGTCCAGTAAAACCGAGTTAGAGTTGACCTAACTTGCTTCGGTTTTGAAATAGCCTGGATCTAAACTCGACCCTACTTGGTACCACGTTCAATATGCTTGACCTGATCTAAGTATGGTCCACACCTGGGTTAATCAGGACCGATTCTAACCCCGATCACAAGTACCAAGTCGAGTAGGGTGCATCGGGTATCATGGTTGAAATCACAACTCAAAACTTACATTCACTTGATTGAATTGCATCTTCTCAGCATCTCATATTTGAAACGTCGTATTTAAGTTTAATATATATATATAATATATATATATATATATATATATATTATAATATATATATTATATATATATATATATGATTCCAGTTTCAGATTGTGTTAAGTCAGTATCGAGTTGAATTTTGGGTTGAGTGGAGTCAAATTACTGAGTGACTCAAACTCAACTCAATTTGAGTTCATATTGGACAAAGTCAACTCGATTTGGATCTACTCACCCACTCCGTTCTAATCAAGTTGGATATGAACGAGTTGAGTTTGCCTAGTCGAGTCATCTCGTGCCCAACTCTAATTGTGGCCTGGGCATGATCACAACGGGCTGAACATGATGGACGGATTGGATCTTGAACACATACACCAATTTGGCACTCAAACTCAACTCGATTTGAGTTCAGATTAGGCAAAGTCAACTCGATTTGGATCCACTCACCCACTCCGTTCTAATCAAGTCGGATATGAACGAGTTGAGTTTGCCTAGTCGAGTCATCTCGTGCCCAGCTTGAATTGTGGCCTAGGCATGATCACAATTGGCTGAACATGATGGACGGATCGGATCTTGAACACATACACCAATTTGGCACGTGTGCCGCAAATTCCTTCATCAATCTACATGCTCACTCAAATCCCTTCGCATTCTTGAATCAGAGACCTTTGGTTAGTACACACGCATGTACAAGGCATACCATCAACACGCCACTACATGTGCCAGCGTGGCATATAATCGCAGAATCCAAACCTTCCATGAGATAGTTCCAGCTGGGTAGATATTATCATCCAAATTCAAGGTGGTCCACTTTTCAGTTGGACCATGATGCTAGAAACATGAATACAGCGGTTCATTTGTCTCATAAACAATGGCCCACCAGACGAGTGGACTAGAATGATTCTTGGGCCAGGGCATCTACATACTCGGACCCTTCCGATGGATGTATGTATTTGTGTACACACGTGCCATTCTGGCACATGTGCCACATGGATAACAATACCCCGAGCGTGTTTGTCAACAAGTACAGATACAATAGTGGCACGTGGAATTCAAAGAATCGAGGAAGAGATTTGTAGCCCGTCCCAGCCACATATATGGGTCGTTAGCCAAACATCCGCCATACACGTGGCTTTTTTATATAGATCAGCTGTATTCGTCCATCTCATGATTAGACAATGGATGGTCCACAGCCTGAAAATCATACTAGTAATGCGAACAGTCCAAAGCGAGACAGGACATTACAATCCAAGAGGATTTAAATGGTGTGGGTCCATGCTACTAGACCATCAAAACAATGACCTGAATGGACACGGATTGCCTGCGACAGGTGTCGTTAGAAGTTCCCGCCGTCAAAAGCTACGCAGTTCCTCCCTGATGTTAGTTAGAAAATGACACGGATATCCTGTGAAAGCCTTTCACACAAAGTTTCAGCGCTGAGATGCTAAGTGGGCCCACAGTGATGGTTGTGAGAAATTCACACCGTCCATCCACTGTATGAGCTCATTTTAGGATAGAGACTAAAAATTAGGTGAATACAATACTTAAGTCGGCTACACCAGAGGAAAATTGGGAAAAAAGTTTCTGACCGTTGAAACCTTCCTGGGATCTACATTGATATTTATATGGTATCGAAACCTTTATAAGGTCATAAAAGCTTAGATTGATATGAAAGTTTGTGTCCATGATACCAATGTTTCAAACGGTGGTCATTGAATCTATACCGTTTCCTCTTATACAGACTACTTGACTTTTGACTACACCTCAGTTTTGGTTAAATACTCTAAAATTACCTCTCAAAATGGATGGACGGTGTGGATTCATCACACCTAGAACACCAACGCAGGAGCTTCGTGCCAAAGACTTTCGTTGGAAATCCGCATCCAACGGCATGAGCTCAAAATTGAAGACGCAATTTAGATAATGACCGGTTCCATAGCGAATCTTGCTACTGTAGTGACTTTTGACTACACCTCAGTATGTGTTGTATCAACACCGTTCATTTATCTGTTTGGAGAGATCATTTGACGGCATGAGCTAAAAAATGAAGTAAATCTAAATCTCAAATAAACCCCGTCATAGAAAACAGTAGAGATAGTGACGTCCACCGTTGATTCATTCCTAGGCCCACCAAGATGATTATTTGATATTAAACCTATTAATGGCCTCCAAGAAGTTTTTAATGGTAAGCATTAAATCCCTGCTGTTTTCTGTGGTTGGGTCCACTTGAGCTTTAAATCTGCCTCAATCTTTGGCTCATGCTCTAAAATGGTCTCTCTAAATGTATGGACTGTGATACAACACATACATTATGTAGGGCCTAAAATAACTGGTGACCTCACTTCAGTAGCGACATTGCTACTCAACCAAAGATGACTCTTGCATTTAATGCAACTGTCATTTAACGCCCTGTGCATTTAATGCAACAAGCTTATTATTTGGTGTCGTCCACTTAGGAATGGATCTGCCTATTTTGTATTCATGACTTAAAATGATTGGAGAAAAGGAATGTACAGCTTGGATGTACAGATACATCACGGTGGGCCTGGGCCTAGAGAGAAGGGGTAGGACGCGAATCCGCGTCCCGAAAAAATATACCAATCTAAAAGCGGATTGGACTGGTGTGTGTAGCTGGTGTGGGTACGTGTTGAGCCAATACGATCTACAACTTATACGAACGGTTCAAAGGAGATCCAAGTTACATGGTCCTGAAAATGATGTATTTATTATATCCACACTGTTCATCATTTATTTTAGAGCATGATCTAAAAATATGAATCAGCTCAGCTGGACCACACCACAAGTAGCGGTAGGATAATGATTTTCACCGTTAAAACATTTCTAGGGCCCATTATAACGTTTATTTTCCATTCAATCAATTCATAAGGTTACAAAGACCAGGATCAAGAGGAAAAACAAATATCATATTGACCCAAAACTTCTATAACCTCTAAAATGGTTTTAATGGCAGACGCTTGCTCCCACACTGCTTTTTGCAGTGTGGTCCACTTGATCTTTAGATCTGTCTTATTATTCTGCTCAAGCATTATTACGAGATCACCAAATGGCATGAACAGTTTGGATATAATTTGCTGACGTCAACATACTAGCTGGATAGATTGGCAGGTGTACCACATACCACCAACGGCTGGTGTGGTTATGTGTTGTACGAAGATGATCGGACGCGGATTTCCTGCGAAAGCCTTTCGCAGTAAGTTCCTGCGCAGGGATTCTGGATGGGGCCCACTTTGATGTTTGTTAGAAATCCAACCCGTCCATCCATTTTTTGAGCTTATTTTAGGACATGAGACCGAAAATGATTAGGATCCAAAACTCAAGTGGGCCAGATGAAACAGTGGGGAAAGGAATTCCTACTGTTGAAACCTTCACAGGATCTACCTTGATGTTTATATTCCATCCGAACCGTTTATAAGGTCATTTTCACTAAGATGAAGTGAAAAAGCCAAGAAATTAAACCGATACAAAACTTTTGTGGCCATATAAATGTTTCAACGGTGGTCACTAAATTCCCAATGTTTCCTCTCGTATGGCTCACTTTAGTTTTTGATCATTCTCATTTTTTGTCGCATGTCCTAAAATGAACTCGAAAAATGAATGGACGGAGTAACTTTCTCACAAACATCATAGTGGGCCCCACATAGAATCTTGCGTAGGAACTTGCTGCGAAAGGCTTGCGCAGGAAATCCGCGTCCAAGATGAGCGCTGTCATTCCTCTGGTTCAAAAGAGATCAAGGTTACATGGCCTCACAAGCATGTAGTTACTATATCCAATCCGTTCGACCATTTTCATTTGAATGTGAATGATTGTGGTATTTTCTTAACCGTCCATTCACAGAAGTCAAAATATGAATTTTAGGACTACCCTATGAACGTGATGTTCTCTGCATGGGCCAGAAATGGTGGACCCAGAAGTCAAGTGGTATGGATCGCCCAAAAATGGCCCATCTATAGCTGAACCAAGCATTCTTTTGGTGAGGAATGCTACTCACAGAACACATGGCAACCCCACACATTTATGGGACATCCGAACCATGCATAATATGTGCCTGATGGTTAAGATGACCTGTTGCAAAAACCAGACAGCTCCACTCATCATGTGGGCCCCACCAATGCATGTAGACCGTTGGTACGTTTAGTTATTTACACAAGTGACAATACCATATACATAATACACATGTAGTATCCATCTCATACACGGCTCTGATGTCCCATATTGTTCGAGATTCTCACGCGTACAGGGTGTAAAGGTTCATATTATATGCCAGATAAATACATTTCTTTTTCTCATACAACCATAAAACACATTATGTTTAAAACGGTAAATTACTACATCAACTACGTAATATATTCTTTTTATCTGGTGTGAAAATTAATGAGAGATATTTTCATTTTACCCAGACGCATTTATGAAAAAATTATCCACAACATTTAAATGATTTTTTTTTACCATTTAGATAGCCTAAATCAAATGCAACAGATGACCTACAATTTGACGGCTTGGATCAGTTCAGGTGTTGAGGTCCACATAACAAGTGCTTTGGATTTCGCTCAAAATGTTAATTTCTTTGGTCTCTATAAATTTGAAGACAGACGTTAATTCATACTGTTAACAGTTAAATTTAATATCGAATTATATTCTTTAATGATCAAATAAAAGTTAATAATATAATATTTTATGAAAAGAAAATGTCTCAAGTACAACAGGTTGGACCACAACTTATGGTCCAGTCAACAGATACCTTGGAAGAAAAAGTTAATAATATGGTATTTTATAAAAGGAGAACGTCTCAAGTGCAACTGATTGGATCACAACTTATGATACACCTAATAAATAACTTCCAACCTTTTATGTGGGTGCAACATCCAATCCATTCAATTAGTTGGGCCCACCATAAGGATTTTCATATTGTAAAAATCAACTCCATCCACTCATTGTGAAGACCATACTTCTATTTTGCTGTTTATCAATGGATAATATTGGCTTTCTTTATTGTGATCCATCTAATAAGTAGATGTGGCAGATTTTTGTACAAGATGATCATAATGATTAGCCCAAACAATTTATAAGGTTAGTATTGTATTCACCTATGAGTAGACCATAACTTAGTGATCCAACTGGTTGGGTACTTGAGACCTTCTCTCAAAGTCTATTAAAAATAAAAATGTAATGAGTTGAAGTTGGCATAGCTCGGCTTGGCTCAACTCGGCCACTAGCTAACTTTTGCTCGAACTCGACTCGATTTGGTCCTCGAACTTAATTGGTCAGCTTAGCTCGATCAGCAACTTGGGCCAATTCAAGTCGAGTTCAAACCTGTACAACATTTTCTCAAACACATAAAATGCATCTTCAATTTCTCACGTGATACAATATAACAACAATAATTTATAGGTGTTTTATCAAACATTCGGCAATCAATATCAAAATCAAGATACGAGAATAGTTTTATAATATAAAGTTTTTTTTGTAGTGATTTGTTTTGTATCTATTCTTTCGTAACCATCAGTCAATCCCGCGGAGAATGTATGCACCCAAAACAATACTTTGTTGAGTCATTTCATCAAACACTTGGCCAGCAGCATCAATAATAAAATAATTAAGTCATCAAGCTGGTTCGTTCTGAGTTGAGGTTTAATTCGAGTCGAGTTGAGCTCAGACAAGCTTGAACTTGATTTGAAATTTTTTTTCCAGGTGGAAGGTTGGGCTAGTTATAGGCTTGTGGTGAAGCTACAGATGCTGAAGGCTAAACTAAAGCAGTGGAGCAAAGAGCATTTTGGTTCGATTTCATTGGTTAAAGGCAAGATTTTGCTGTTCAAACCCCCAAGGAAAATTAGGGATAGGGTCACAAACGGAGAATATTTCAAGTTAGTCCTACCTATCAAATTTCGGCGACCCGCTTTCAACCTTCAAAAGTCCACTTCACTAGGTCTGAATCCAACAAGGAGGTGAGGCGAGTCAAACCGTTCCAACTCAAGTCGAGCGAGATGACCGAGCTAACTCGACTCATGTACTGCTATAATGAAAAACGGGAAAGCTTACTACTAACTTGAAATAAAATGACTTTTTTTTATATTTTTTGTCGTTGAGTAGGCAAAAAAGAAAGAAGGTACGTGTAAAAAGCTCAACAAAAAAATTAGAATCAAGCATCATATGCCCACGTGTGGTGTTGCGTTTTTGGCATCTAACCCTGACCGATGCACCCCGCCATACATATTAGCCGTCCAAAAGATGCAATCATAGCAGGACACATTATATAAAACAATATACACCACCCAAAAACCTCAAAATTAAGTGGCCCTCCCGATGATTTTATGGACCTGAATTTTGGGCCATATGACCATCATGGTAGGATGCACTTATTGGATGGGTTGGATGTCATACCTATATCAAGTGGGCCCCACAATGCTCCACTGCCCACTTCTGCTGCAACAAACAAATAATTTCCTAGTAAAATCAGAAATCTTGAACATTTTATTGGTAAAAATCCCTTTCGCCATTTCAAAAGTATGCAAGGGCATTTTCGTCAATCGGTCCAATCTGGAGATTCCACAAGCCGTCAGATCTGTATATAAGTATCGGTTACTCGGAGATTCGACAACCCGTCAGATCTTCAAATCCCATCCAAGATGAACTTGTCCTCGCCGGAATCTGACACCACAGATCTCTCCCACCCAGATCCGTACTATGTCGCCGACTCTCTCTTACCGGAAAATTCGAATTTTACAAGGTACTCTCCCTATTTCCGTTCGACAGGAAATCTTCCAATCTCCCAGAGAAATGAATGGCTGTGATCTTACTTTCCTCTGGTTTGAATTTCACCAGTGAATTTTAGTTCAAATCTGGCGGGAATCGACGGGATCAACGTACGGGCAGCAGATCGTGATCGGACGGTTCGGATCTACGAGAAGAATCGAATCAACGGCGAGAAGATCTCCATGAGAAAATCAGTAAGACCTTTCTTCTTCTCTCCTTCTATTCCATCCGTTTCAAATTCCAACGCGTTTCGGCTGTTAGATTTAGACGGATTTCT
Source organism: Magnolia officinalis (assembly GCA_021015155.1). Classification (NCBI taxonomy): domain Eukaryota; kingdom Viridiplantae; phylum Streptophyta; class Magnoliopsida; order Magnoliales; family Magnoliaceae; genus Magnolia; species Magnolia officinalis. The sequence continues at coordinate 61,474,876 of JAJHSJ010000014.1, forward strand.
CGTAACGGTGACGGTCTTCTGGTAAGTTTCTTTCCCGAGAAACCGAAACACTAAAATACTCGACGGTGCGTATTACGCACCACTAAGAGAAACAGAACGTGAGGTGCATGCCTCCCGATAACGATAACGTGCGCCCGCTTTGATATCAACGAACTTCGTAACGATAGCAAAGCTATTTTAATATCATTTCTCCTTTAATTCACTTCTCTGTTCTAAAATGCGCATCCATGCGTAATACGCACTCGTAGTTTCCACACACGATCCGACGAATTCTACATTTTTGGATGCCGAAAACGTTACACGGACGACTACGTTTTAGTATTTTTTTTTTCTTAATTGAGGAAGGTTGCTAAAATACGCACAAGTGCGTACTACACAAACCAACTTGCCCATGTGGAGAGGAGAAATCCAACTGTAGGATGCTCATATTGAGCTGGCGTCAATGACTTTTCGCTTTACTCCTCAAACGTGTGAGTAGATCAGGACCGTTGATCTGGTGGGTCACCCTCGATGTATGCTGGAAGCAAATGGCAATTTTCGACATACAGAGTCCATCCATGTATGACCATAAGGTACTATTCGCAGGATCTAGACCACTCATCTCGGGAGCTCGTATGAAGATGTGATACCCTTAGACGATCGTGACCATCTGATCTGATGATTCCGTGGATTTGTTTTTTTTTTTTTTTTTTACCGTCCATTTTGTGGTTACCCGATTAGATGGCTAGGATCACACATGCACGTATTTTTAGGCATGTCAGCGTTTCGTGACCATGCTGATGTCAGCTCGGTGGGGTCCACTGGGTGGTGCCTATCATCAGGTCCGAATAATCTGAACGGTTGATGTCTTTGATGCTCTTCAATAATCACACTTCATTTATTATCTTGACCTTCATTTTCAGAATTGAATCCGAGCCATTAAAAATTTTGTTTTCAATGTTGTAATTTGATCTCCACTCAGTGATGGTTTGAGTGATCTGATCAGCGTAATTTTCCTAGTATGACCGATAACACACAGTATCAGGAACATGGACGGTTCCGATCATCTAAGAATATTATCAGGTGGGCCCCACTAGAGCGACACATGATGAGAATCTATGTCGCGACAGAGACAAAACGTACTCATTTGTAATTACCTTCTAAACAAGTACCTTTATTGTACACATCCGTGCATGGTACGCGTATGAAGGCGGTGCGATTGCACTCGCGACGGTGGACTTTTCTTGAAGTCCTGCTCACACGTGCCAGTGCGGAAAACGTGTGTTAGACCGAGGTACTAATCAAGTGGGTCCCCCCATTCATATTCTCATGTCAAGAATCAGCGAGATCCACTCATCTTGTCGCCGGATGTTTGTGTCTGATCACGACCGTCGGTCAATGTGTACTTCTCCATGGAATCAGAGTGCCTAATCTAGGATCAATCCAGTATTATCTTTGATCAAGATGGATTGCACCAGATTAACGCATTGGATCTTTAACACGTGTGCCATGATGGCAAATGTGTAAGAGGCGTACTCAAGAAGTGTACTCGCGCCTTGTTAAGTCCTCATGTGACTTTTCACTGCTTTTTTTAAAAACTTTTGTGAGAGTCAGCTTTCAATAGTAGACTTTATGCAAGCTTCTTGTGTACTCTGGTCACATCCTTCAACCACTGGCGCCAAGTCGACACGTGTCACTTTCAACACCTCAGAAAATCTGATGTGGTGGACCACACTAATTTGATATGAGGCAAATACGCGTCGAACGTCGTTGATATTCTACGCTTGCTTTCAATTCTGGCGAGCAGAACCAATGTGTACGCCTGACTATTCAAAGGATCTATGGATTCTATGACCACTCTTTTCTATGGAAAAATCATCCCATAGGAAAATTGCAGCAAACATCTCACAATATCAACGGCCACTCAAGAGATCCTAATTAGATAATATATATTATTGATTGAAAAACATGCACAAGAGAAAACTTATAGCAGTAGAGAATTAATACTTAATTTAAATTCTAATAGGTGTTTTTAAGCGGGCGCGAATTGCCTACCGTAGAAAGTCTATGTAAGTAGAAGATATATGGGGCCCACCCAAATGGCCGTTAGATATTCATTCTGTCCATTAATTTCTTAAGCTCACAATAGGGGCTAGTCCATAAATGAGATAGATCCAAAACTCAGGTGGGCCACACGACACGAAACAATAGGGATTGAACACCTACCATTGGAAGCTTTTTGTAGGGCATAAATCAAGGACAACATTTGTAATTATAATTAATCCAGGCGTTATGATGCAGGGAAGGACATGATGAGGTTGATCACTGTCTTCCACAGGGATAACTACTATGAATTCATAAAATTTCTCTAAAAACTCTTTACTGAGATTCCTCAAATCCACAGGGGATGAAAATAGAAATAATACCAAATAATTTGAAATAAATTAATTGATAATAAAAAAGAAAATTACAATCCTTTAAATAGTAAACTCAAACTTATGATGAAGTTTTAAAACCGCACTCCAACTCAAGCTTCTTACAAATGTGACTGACTACAAACAATAAACTTATTATTTATACACAATCAAGATTTCTACTATACTTCATAGTTTTTGGCCAAAAATAGTAACTGTTCAAGTTGGCCTAACCATGTTATCCTCTTAATTTTTCTAAGCCATTTTCATGTTGGGCATGACTCTTAAATTTCAAAGGATCAAAAGTTATCATCGAATTAAAACTTACTATTTATAGTAAAAAATGAAAATAAAAAAAGACTTTTGACCATCGATCTAATGGAATCTTGTAAATCTAGCATGGGTAAGCTAGTGTAGCGGGTTGGTTGGCTAAAGTAACTTCTCCTACCCCAAAATCATATATGATATGTCGAAAAACTTATTTCGATTTGTGAGAATAAACTATTTTGAGGTTCTGACGGTCCTGATCACTTCTGCCTCCTATCGGGCCTTCTCTGGTCCATCTTGGCCATGAGAGTGTCCATGACCTACTCTACATCACATTAGTAACCTTACAAATGGTTTGGATGGGATATAAACATCGTGGTGCACTACAGGACAGTTTTAATGGCGGCCCACCTAAGTTTTGGATCTGCTTGGATTGTAGGCCCCACTTGTTAGTGTTAAAGGATAAGCTCTAAAATATGGTATGTGGTCAATTATGATAAGATTATCTTAGTTCATCATTGTGTCTCATGTGAGATTCATGTGCTGAGTGTGACCTTAGAACATTGGTGGTGAACAGAAATAAATTTTCCTGTAGCAGACAATGATAGATGCTTGGCATGAACCAGTAGCATGGTTTGAAAATATGAAAACTCGACTGTCTGAGCTGACCTGATGACTCAACCAAAGACTCCAGTTGACACGAAAGTATAACTACACGTTATAGTGATCCTAGTTGCATTGGGATATTCTTGCAGTGCAATCCGTCAATCTGGGCTGTTCATTAGGTCCCACAACTATTTCATTGGATACCATGCAAAAATTGCAGTGATTGGATGATTTGGATAGTACAAGCATATCTCCATGTGCAACTAGGTGCACCATAAATTATAATGCTCTAAAGGCGTTGGATGGAAAAATTGCACCCCACTTGACTAATCAAATTCTTTACCCAATGAAATTCTTAGGAAAATGAAACCCAATGCTAGTGAATTTGAGTTGATCCGGCTTCGAATCGACTCAACAAGTTTTTAAACTACCATTTGAAACATCAAGATTTAAAACCCATTATAGAAGGGTTTTTTTTTTTTTTCTTTTCTTGTTCTTGTGATTTTTTCTTACCGCATACCATTTGGACAGAATGGAAATTGAAAAATATAGCCTGTTTACATCAACCAAAAATTTGCACAATTTTGAAAAGTTACAGATGTTGCTACAAAGTATTTGTATTTATTTTTTCCTTTTTAATAACAAAGTACAACTTTTTTTTTCTTAAATAGTCTAATGTGGGGAAAAAAGTTTGTTGGGGAATCGCGGAAGCACACAGACATGGATCAATTAAAGTATACACAATCGCACAACCAAGTCTAAACAAGAAAATTCAAATTTTATGTGGAAAAATAATTGGGGAAAAAATCCATGGCATAAAGTAACGAGTAATGTATTATAAAAGTAGAAATTACAAGAGATAGAGTCTTACCAATTCAAACAAGCCTCGAATCTCCTTCCTCAAACCCTAGCTACGCCCTTGAACTCTTAGGAATGAATTAAAAATCCCTAATACACATCTCTCTCCCCCAAATCCCGATTACACTTGATATATAATGTTACAACCGAAATAGGAAACAACTTGTGCAGTTGTACAATTTTGGGCACATCTTCAATGGGGCCTTCGATGGCATAGACACCCCATCAAGGATCTGTCGATGGCATTGAACTCCTTCGATGTCATCGAGTATCAACACTAAAACGTTACAACAACCAATATGAATTTTCTAGATTTTTTCGTTGGGATCAAGCTTCTGTCAATGGCATCGGAGGTCATCGACAAACCCTATTATTAACAGATTTAACACATCAACAATAGAGTTTACCTCTAATGTAATATTGTTTATGTGATTATTTTAAATGGAGAAAGATTTCCCTCTGGAGTCGCAATCAAATCAGTTGCAATTGAAAAAGGAAAATCATTTTTTAAGACTTTTATCTAGTAAAACAAACAGGTGCAACAGGTTTATTTTCTCTAGCGCTGATGTCAATTTACCTCCTGCTTGGGTCATGTTTTCTGCTTTCCCTAGCATCTCTTTATTTTACCTTTAATCCAAATAGACACCGCTGGTAGAAGGGTTTTGTGGAATTAGCTGTGAATGGGGCCATGGTGGTGTGTTTATGGCATCCAACTCGTCCACCGGGGTTGCTACCACCTTGAAAATGGAAGCCCACAAAAATCAGACTGATCGAATCTCCAGGTGGGCCACCAGATGAATTTAGAGATTTTTGGGTGACAGTCCATTGTTTTCTATATATAACATGGCCTGCTAGTGGTTGTGCTGGCCTGATTTTTGTGGTAACCCATATATGGTACGGCAACCCTGTTGATCGAGTTGGATGCCATGCACATGCCATGTTGGGCCCCGCAAGTGGTTAGTTGCCTGAAATTCTCGTATAAGCAGTTGATGAGGAACCGGCCTCTTCGTCAGTATACAGATGCAGCAGACGTGTTTTGACAGCAGAAATTGGCTGTCTCACAAAACCTTAGAATGGAAGAAACCCAATTTCTTTATAAGCTTTGGAGGGCCATCCTCTCTTTGAGAGAAGAATATTTATATTATCAGGGCCACAATCAATGCTATTGCAGCCCATGATTTTGTAATCCAGACTGTTGATCTGAGGGACCCCACATTGGATGGGTCATTCCAATAACAATTGAAAGACTTGCAGTTCCTAACCATACTATCTTTGATCATTTTTCTGTTGATTTTGGACCATTGCTGCCTTTGATTTTCTTAACCATACCTCAAAGTATTAGGATCATTCCATTGGGGGAGATTTTGAAGGCATGATCATTTTCAATGGGTCCAATTAATGGACGGTCTGGATTCAAAGGACCACTGGCCCAGTTGTACTGACTAAGGACCTGATGCTTCTATACATATTGCCAGGCCTCGACTTTGCACTCTCACAACTCTAGATAAGACTTTCTTAAACTAGTACTCATTTCTTGTTTGGTATTTGTCATATCGAAAGGGCTCGATTTTCTGACAGATGCTTCTCTTATAATTAACTCTCTTTTTTCTTTGAACCGTCCGTTTCAAACACCAATCGAATGTCTAGAAACATCCGTTTTGACAGGGGATTTTGACATTCAAACCTATGTCTTTGGGTCCATATCAGGCCTAATGGACAGTTTGTATATCATCATTGTTTGAAAATAGGAATAAGAAAGAGATTTTATAACAATTAACCAAAATAAATGAATTTATGTAGACAGATTGGGTGGTGACCCACCTCACTGGTGAAATGATACAGTAAGATTTAATTGGTGGACTTAAGATTTGGTGGTGACATCTGGAGTAGGTGGTGAAATGATGTGATGAGATTTAATTGGTGGGTTCAGCTTTGGTGGTGACCTCTTTAAGTACCGAGCTTCTTCTTTCTTTTCTTTTTTTTCCTACACACCCGGGCACGCCATAGTGGGATTTCACCACCTTTGGGCATCGAACCGAAGACCTCATGCTGAAACTCCTCGCAGTCGCTTGGTCCTGGTCATGTTGGAATAGTTTTGTAAGACCCCATTATGATATATGTGTCATGCACAAGCTGTCTATTCATTTTCACAGCCATTTTAGGGCATCAGCCTAAAAATAAGAGAAATCCAAGTCTTAAAGAGGACGACATCATAGGAAATAGTGGTGATGGAATGCCCAACATTAAAAACTTCTTGTGGCCTATAACATTTATTTCCCATGCAACATGTGGATGAGATCAAACAAAGGAAAACACAAATATTGATGTGATCCAAAACTTTTATTGCTCTAAATAAGTTTTAATAGTGTTTATACCATTTTTGGCACACCTATGTGGATCAATGAGATGCTTCTATATTTCAATACTACACGCTAAATAATAGACGATGTCTTACTTGTGCCCTTCATTATTACTTACACTTAATCTAGCACACACCCAAATCCGCATCAATCAAACCTCTTGGCATCATTTTACCACGAAGGCAGCTGGTGAGCTAGCTCCTGTCCTCCTATGCATCCATATCTTAACCAAGGGCAGGTGGCACAAGTAGGAAAATCCTGCTTATTGCAATTTAATTGGACCACATCATCACACACTCCATTTAATACTACTAACATTATCAATGATGAGGTGTACCAATCACAATGAAGAAAAATAAAATTTTCCTGCTTGTTTCAATATAATTGGACCACATCATCACATGCTGTATTTAATGCAGCATCATTGACAACATCAGTGATGAGGTGGACCAATCACGGTGATGGAAAGCATAAATTTTCTGCCTATGGTAAGCAGATGATCCTAATTCACGGCAGAAAAGGCTCTCGTTGATTATTCCACAGTGCACCATTCACCGTGTCACCTGTACATGGAAAAAAGTGGCTTCTAAGATATTCTCCATGTGATCCCTGACTGCATTGTCAGATTACCGTTCTCCACTGCGATGGGGCCCACCTGGTCAGAAAACAGCTTGGTCTGCTCGGATGGGTCGCTTTTCAGATTTATTGTCCGCCGGACGGTTCTGATCCGTTGTACAGGAGTGGGCCCTAGTTTGCGGATTACACAATTTTATGGCAGGTAATTCCATCGGATTGTATAAAAAGTAAAATAAAATTAAATAAAAATTTCCTGGGTAACTGACGGCTGGGATGTCATCAGTCAAGAAAAACAGCCACTATTCTAGCATAGTATGTATGGTGGGTAGTACTCATGTACAACTGCACGTTATACATGAATTAACCTAGACCGTCCAAATTGTTGGACCACTGTAGATTGGACATAGACGAAGTCTCACAGCCATTGCAGCATTCGACTGCTCAGTCTAAATCCATGGAACTCGCCATGGATCCTTGAGAAAACGAGAAAATAGAAAAATTCAAAAAATTCAAAATTTAATTGATCCATGATAAAAATGAATTTACAATCCTTTAAATAGCGGTACTAAATTTTAAAAAATTTCATAATCAAACTCAACTCAAATTTCATAAAATTCGTAATTATCAAAAAATAGTAAAATTTTAACTTTGCTAAAAATTCTAATTCTAGTAAAACTTTTTTAAAGTCTAATTTTTAAAAATAAAAATTCCAAATAAATGTTTAACGGAAGAGTCATAAGTATGATTACAAGTTATTTTTAATAAAATAAAAAATTTAAAACTTTAAAAATTATATATATATCAAAATGATTAAAAATAGTAATTTTTTCTTAAAATTTTATTTTTAAGATAATAGTACCTTTCTTGTAACGAAAGGGACAGATGGGTTCACTCTGGATTACCGGTTTCAGTAAAGATTGATAAGTTATGAGCTTTATACCAATAATCAGATCAATAGGTCGAGTCAACTAACATTTCACCTTATTCTGATCCTACAATGTTAGGATTGTATCTCTGCCACTTCCTAAATCAAGTTTTCATTAATGCCCCGGATCCTTCACATGTAGACAATGGCGTGTGTCTGAGTAGCCTTGTATGAAATTGAAATGACTGTCCATTTTCGTTTCTACACTATAGTGCAATTATCAATTTCATGGTCGTCATTTTCATGATCTGACACAATACACATGGTAGTGTCATGTATTATTCAAGACCGCCCATCTAGTGGGCCCTATCATTGATGGTCCAGGTTTTAAAAATACACCAGACAGTCGTAGCGATCACTTTTCTTCACTTTCTCGTAATGAATGTGGAGCGTCCATCATTTTTGTATTGTACCACTGCTTTAAATGCCCCTTATTAGAGATTGTTAGGACCACCGGCAGTAGGCAACTAAGACGGATGGTCACATGTGAATTCGTCCTCACCCATCTTTTTAGAGGCTGAAAATGTTCTAATGCTCTCAGAGCACCATACGTTATAGTCCTACCAGTTGAATAAGCAACTTGGACTGTTTAATAGATGAATCTAAACCGTCCATTAAGTCTAGAACACAATTCAAGGGCTGCCATTTAAATATAAGATGGATTGATGATGAAATCCATCCTAGATTGGGCCTTATTCATCATAGCCATCCTTTTTCCGCCCTATGGATGGGATGGACTTTGGAATCATAAGCAATCCATGATGGGAACTAGCAAACAGATGGATTGATTGTTGACTAGATCTATTTCGGTAGAAATGATCTTGGCCATCCATGTATGTACGGCTTAAATAAGGCTTCTCATCGGTTGGACAGAGCAGATTTACATGTATAACATGGTGGGCCCCACAAAGCGCGGGCGTTCAACAAACCTGACTGCTGGCTTTGACTCCATCATTTTATTCGTTAGGTCTAGAATTCCATGATAGTTCCATAAAAGGTGGCGGTGAGTCTCAACCGTAAACTTGGTATGGTTGTTGGGTGATCGTGACCTTTAAAATCTCTTAATCATTTGTGGATGGAGAATCTACCGGAAACTAAGGAAGATGTGATAACATCCATCTCATTATGATTTTCTGATTTGGACAACTCACTATTTCACTTTTAACCGTTCATTTGATAGCTGTCAATTAGATGGTTGAGATTTCTTGGTTGTTGTAATTTTAGACATACACTCTATATATTATGCGGCCAAAAAAATAAATGGTCCAGATTACTCTACATGGGTCGGTGGTGGCCTGTATCAGTGAAGTAGGCCATCTTTTTTCAAGCACGAATTCAGGGGCGTGGGTAGGGTACTACCCCACGGACGGTTCTGTCAGGGGATCTATGGGGTTCAGATGTATATGTTTTATCCATGCCGTCCATTCATTTTGACATATGATTTTATTGCATGGTCTCCAAAAGAAGATAGATTGAAGGCTCAAGTGGATCACACCACAGGAAGCAATGGGTATTGAATTCCTACCATTGAAAAATTCCTAGGTCCCACCATGATGTTTATCTTCCATCCAAACTGTTTATGAGGTCTCATAGACCTGTATGAAGGGAAAAAATAAATATCAGCTTGTTCCAAAACTTCTGTGCTCCCCAAGAAGTTTTCAACGGTAAGCTTTCAATCCTCACTGCTTCTCCTGGGTGGTCCGCTAGAACCTTAAATCAGCCTCCTTTCTGGATTGATACTTTAAAATGATCTTTCAAAATGAATAGACGGCGTGGATTAAAAAAATATACATTACGGTGGGCCCCATAGATCCCCTGACAGTACCGTCCATCTCTAGCCAGGTCTGGTGGGGTAGTAACCAATCCTCACCCCGAATTCAGTGCACCCTAGGAGTACCGACAGTCGGTACACACATCCTTTGCTAAGTTAAGTGCATCTGAAAGGAATCTACGAGCATTTGTTCATTTTGACATTAATACTTAGATTTCAAACCAGCATTGGACGGTGGGAGATATGTCCGTACTGTCTCTTGTTGCACACACAATCATTTCCCCTTTTCTTTCTCCAATTCAATGCTCTTTGGTAGGTGATGTACCCTTTTTTTCTACATAGGTAGGTGACACTCTGGCAAACGACTTATAGCCTACTAAATTGTGGAAACCGCTTCGCTAAGTTCTGGTCCAAAATCAAAGTATTTGAAAATCCTGGCCTTTGATTGGTTGACATATGTTTGTTGAAAATGGGTCATCTGATATATATTTTCCAATTTTCAACCTTCTATTAAATGTCAACGAGTAGTGATTTTTGGTCTATGATACATCTAACCTAGGACCCATGATTTGGACGGTTAAATTTGAATTACTTGTACACCATGTATGCAATTTGGAATTAATTTCTATCCATCCCACTCTGCTGATGTATTAGTGAGAAATATAAATGATCATCCGCAGCGTGATGTATCTGAACTTCACATTCAGCTTAGTTTTTAGCATCAATGTGTAAATTGTGTAGGACATCCCAACCGTGTAAAAGGTGGGCCATGTCATGAAGATCATCTAGTGTGAAATCAGGTGATCTAGTCATTAGAATGAAATCAATGGACAACCAACGGTTCGACCAAGTGTATTCGAGGTCCACCTGATGCATAGCAGGTACCATATTTTCATGGGTCGGATATCCTGCACCTGTGACACACACCACCGACCTTGGTGGTGTGTTGATGTCACCAAGTTTTGTGGGCCCACTATAATGTATGTGTTATATATATCTAAAATATTTGTCCATTTTGTGAGATTATTTTATCGCTTGAGTCCAAAAATGAAGTAGATCCAAAACTCAAGCAGACAAGACATTAATCATCTATCATTGAAAACTTCTTCAGGCCATAGAAGTTTTGGATGAATCTCTATATTATTATTTTTCCCTTAATTCGAGTCTCTGTGACCTTGTGAATAAGTTATATAACCAATGCAGTCCACTTGAGCTTTGGATCTATCTTTTTTGGAGTCATTTCCTAAAATGATCTCATCAAACAGATAGACAATGTGGATATAATACATATATAGATCATAGTGGGCCCACCAAATGGATGGGCAGTGTGGATATAATACATCATTGTGGGCCTACGAAATGGATGGACAGTGTGGATATAATACATACATCATGGTGGCGCCCACCGAACTTGGTGACATTAACACACGCAATCCACTTCCGCCAGAACTAAAATAGGGTTTGCCGGTGGAGATAACGTCCAGAGAGCTGGATGTGATCATTTCTCAAGAGGCTGCAAGTGGAGTTCACATGCTGTGATCATTTCTCGAGTGAAAGAAAAACGAATGAAATGAATCGAGTCCATCCAAACTGTAAATTATCATAGCTTTTACACGGGTTTGAGCCTGATTCCTAGATCTGGGGGTTGGGTCCACTTGTGACAAAATGGCCAAGCTAGTACCCAACTTTGCCATCTTTACTCTCTTATATAGACCAGGCATGAACCTGAAACCAGGCCATTATAGATTGTAACATGTCAGAACTGGCCTTGATTTTATGCCCAAGTAATAAATGTGGCCAGTACATGGAGTACTTATCATCTTTTGGGGGATGCAAGTAACAATTTCCATCTATTAGACAAATGTGTAATATGATTATAAAAATTTTAGTAGTAGTATGGTGATTATTTTTTAGATTCTCAAAATATCATAAGTTTTAAAATTCTTCATAGTTCTTGTAAAATTATCTTGATTTTAATGCTTGAATAATTTAAAATTTTAATTTAAGGGTTGTTTGAATGCCTGTGAGTACTTTATATTTAAAAAGAGTTTCAAGTTTAAAATGTTTTCATACTATTATGTTTGGCTTTTTAGTGGTAATATATTATTAGGTGAATAGATTGTTGATGTAGAGCGGGTCACGGATGGTTTCATGGCCAAGATGGATCAGAAAAGGCGCGGTTGATGACAGAAGTGATTCAGACCGTCGGACCTTAGATTAGGCGTATCTCGCAATCCGGAATGAGTTACCCAACGTAAAATATATGATTTTGGGGTAGAACGAGCTACTTTAGCCAACCAACTCGGCTACGCCGCGTTACGACGCCCGGAATTGCGAAAAACCCCTGAATCGACGGTCGTTTCCCTGTTTTAATTTCGTTTTTATTATAAATAGTAAGTTTTAGTTTGATTATAACTCTTCATCTGTTGGGCTTTAGGAGTTGTGCGCAATGTGAAAAGAACTTAGAATAATTAGGAGAACGGTTTGGTGAAGCCAAATAGGACACTTACTATTTTTGGCCGAAAACCTTGCACACTAGTAGACATAACTACCGTCTATAAATAGTAAGTTTACTATAAAGTCGCGATTTCTAAGAGTTTTAGTTGTAGTTTGATTCTGATTTCTTTCCCATTGCTTGGTACCCCTATTTAAAGGGTTGTGAACTCATTTTTAGTCATCAATTAATCAATTTCGAATTTCTTAGAGTTTATTTCTATTTTTCTGCTTTCTTTCCTCGTGGATTCGAGAAGTCTCTGTGAGGAGTCCAGAGAAGCTCTGTGGATTCGGAGTAGTTATCCTCATCACGTTCATCCCTGCATCAATTGTAAAGTGTTTATAATGTATGAAGTGGGTATTCACACCCCATTGAGCTAGGGATGGTAAATCTAGCTAATATTGGTAAATCACATTACAAGAAAAAAAAAAAAAAAAGATTTGATTTATTTGAGGCCCTAAAAAAGTATCAAAGCATGCATGCACTAGATGGATTAGATGTCTTCCACTCAGTATAATGGGCTCTAAATACAATATAAAAGTTTTTAATGGTGAATGTTGCATTCATCCCTCTCATATGACCCATTAGATAATTAATCAAGGTGTTTATTTTAGAGCCATAAAAGAACATTAAGGGAAGCATATGATGGATAAATTGGATATATTATACACATTATGGTAGATCTTACAAGTCACGAGTGTATATCAACCATTGTATTTTGTCATGTATAATGTCTTTTAGCTATAAAGACTTAACGTATATTATAAAATATGATTTTTTGCCTGGTTTCATTTGTTAATAGCCTGTAAAGCCTTTGTAGGCAAATGCTTATCCATATAGCCCTTGCAATATGATTTACCTGTAATCCTTTTAAAACTTAAGAATTTTATAAGCATCCAAATGACCCTTAATCTATTATATGATTAATTAATTAATTAATTAAATACTTACAATTATTTATGAATTTATAATAAGTAATTTTAAAAGTTTTTTATTTGTATTTTTTCATTATTATTTCCAGATGAACCTCAAAATTTGAAAGTCACTTGAAAAGTTCTTACGAGTGAGATTCGTCACTATGATTCTCAATAAGCTCTACATGTCAAGGGAAAGTGCAATTAGCCTGACAACAAGTAAACTTGGGTGTTGAGAATTATAAAAACACATTGAAAAGTGTATGTGTGCGCGTGTTGTGCATATATATATATATATATATATATATATATATATATATATATATATATATATATATATAACCCTAATTTTGATTTCATCATAGTTTTAAAGTACTCTACTCCATTTAAACATATCTAAATCCTAGACACAGATTCATTTGAAGACAGGGTCATCGGGTTTCAATCACCCAATGGCATAGACCAATAAATAATATTGGATTTTCTTTTTGCCTTTAAAAGTTTTTTTAACACGAGCAGCATGTGACACTTGGTACACTAGCACATGAAAATTTACATGGTATAAATTAACTTAAACCCACAAGATTATGAAAATTGTTGTCATAAGCTACAATCCAAAAAAAATAAAAATAAATAAATAAATAAATAAAAAAATAAAAAAAATGAAAAGAGGATTGGTTGAGCAATCCTAACATCTAGTTCATAGACACATGTTTGTTCAAATAAAACCATTCGATGTTTGTATCTACAACCATCTAACAAATCCTGCAAAATGTTTTGATTCTCCACATAAATGTAGTCTATTGTATTAGGTCATATGTACAAGAGATCATGTTCCTTTAAGTCCTTATATCACTAGGCTCTTGTATCTATAGAGAATATTTTCAGTGAAACTCTAATAATTAATTCTTGATGAAATTTTTGTTGTAAAAATTTACTTTTAATTGAAATCTATCATAAATCTTCCTACATGTGTATGTTTCTGACTTATTATTTTAAAGTTTGTATACATGCCGTGTGGCTTGACCGTCACGTAGCATCTTTATACTATTTGATCCGACCGTGATCAGGCAAATGTAAGCAGATTATAATTCTAGACCGTCCCATAATTTGAATTATTCCTACTCCACGTTTGCATGCACCGCATAAGTTATTAGACATTTTATGTCGGTAAGATGGTTGGTAGGCACGCACTCAACCATCAATGCATGCTAGTTTCTTGTAAGTTATTAGACATTTTATAATTTTATAAGTAGGTATATGATTGTTGATCAGCATGCACTCAAGCATCATACACGTGCCATGCATTCATTCAAATTAAACCATTGACAGCGTGGGACCGACTGATCCTTTTACAGTCTGTGGCTCAAAAGGCACCTGTACTACCAACTACCAACGATTATAACACTTGTACGGTGGATTAGACATCACACCGGTCATCACCATTGTGGGGCCCTCTGTTGTTCCTTGTAGCCTTTAATGGGCTGATTCGATCTGACATCGGCAGATTATGCCGCACCATGGTGGGCCATACTGGTACGCATGGATCTAACGTACCAGAGCTTGATATTTACCTAGACCCGACTAGACCCGATGGATGGGACGCGGTTTGGCTTGTGACGCTGCCACCAGCCAGGTGGCTAGTGGTAGGTGATGTGTGGACCCCACCATGATATATGTGTTTCATCCACGCCGTCCATCCATTTTGAAAGAAAATTTTAGGAGTTGATCCCAAAAATGAGGTAGATCTAAATCTCAGGTGGATCATAATATGGGAAAACAGTAGTGATTGAATTTCCACCATTAAAAACCTCCTACGGCCCACTGTAATGGTTATTTGATATCTAAACTGTTGATTAGGTCATACAGACCTGGATGAAGGGAAAAAATTTATATCAGCTTGATCCAAAACTTTTGTGGCCCCAAGAAGTTTTTAATGGTGGGTGTTCAATCAACACTGTGTGGTCCACTTGAGATTTGGATCAACCTAATTTTTCGTCTCATACTATCAAATGATCTGGAAGAATGGATGGACAGAATGGATGAAACACATACATCATGGTGGGGTCCACATAGAACCGACCACTAGCCATTGGCTAGTGGCAGGGTGAGTAGCCGATGGAAAAAAGCTTAGGTGGGTACGGACATACCCGAACGAAGCCTCGACCAGTTGACAGACCCGACTCGGGTCAGAGCTTACTCAGTCTCAGCCAGTGTAGATCACAGTGGCAAAACCAATGTCCCAAAAATGCTTAGCTTGCAAGCCTAGCATACTCCACAAGGGGAATGGATTGGGTCCGACCCTGACGGTGTGGCCCACCTTGACTTATGTATTGTATATCCAAACCGTCCATCCTTTTTGCCACCTCATCTTAGGGAATGAGCCAAGAAACGAAGCAGATATAAATCTAAGGTGGGCCATACCGTAGGAAAAACCAGTGATTGAACCTCTACCGTTAAAAACTTCCTATGGCCCACCGTAACTTTTATTTACCATCCAACCTTTTGATTTAGTCACACAGACCTGGAAGAAGGGAAATATCAAATATCAGCTTGATCCAAAACTTTTGTGGTCCACAAGAAGTTTTTAACGGTCGATCACCACTTTTTTCTATGGTATGTTCAACCTGAGAGTTTTATCTGCTTCATTTTAAGGCCAATGCACTAAAATGAGCTGGAAAAACGTATGGACGGTGTGGATATACAATACATACATCAAGGATGCCACACTTCCAGGGCCGCACCGTCGGCAAGTCTGGTGCTGCACCTAATCCGCTCCTTTCCGTAAGACCCCTTCTTCGCTTAAGGACAACTTCCTCGAAAATCCCAGGGGCGAAACGGTCATTTCACATTTCTAGCATGCTTGGTTAGACAAAATCCATGGAAACATGAGAGATGGCCTCTCGTTGGATGGACCACAAACTCCGAAAAGACACTTTTGCCCCTGCCGCATACGAATCCCAACGTTATTTTACTCGAAATGACAGGGGCAAAACAGTCATTTCAACGAAGTGGACGACTTACCTTTGGACCAAACCATCGAAACAGGGAAGGTTGCCTCTCATCAAAGGACACCATCCTCAAATGCACCAACGACGGTACAATAGTCCAAGGACATTGTACCGTTGAACCGGAATATGGTAGAACCATCTGTCCAAAGTACACGTGGCAAGGATTTCTACCAATCGGGTCCGTCCATCTGCTGGGACCGAGCATGGATGGGTTATATTTAAAAAATTCATACCTATCGAAAAATCCTATCCATCAATATCATCCCTAATTATTTTCATTTTCAACCCTTTTGATAGCCCCAATCAGAAGTGCGATTGGTGTGAATTTTCAAATATAAGCCATCCATTGTAGGTCCCACTAGATGAACGGACTTGATTGATACAGCATCCTGCCACGTGAACTTTGCACGGATAAGGCTCAAGCCCACGTATCATTTGCCCAAAATCTTAAATCTCCTTTTATTATTTGCATTTCCCGAGGAAGCCCGTGGGGCATTGGGAAAGGAAGCCGGCCTTAAAAATAAATAATAAAAAAAGCTCTTCGTAGTTTTATAGTTCCTCGCGCGTGTAAATCACGGTCCATATATTCGAGTCCAGATGTGTAACCTTTGTGTATCTTACGAAAATCCGATCCGTCCATCACGTAGGCCCCACCATCTTAGACGTAATCTAAACCTCAGACAAGCCCACTTATTATTTTATGATTCTTTCCACCTAAGGAAATGCACAATACACTATGTTTTTGGTTCGTACAAGTAGGAATCGTGATTTAGTGATCGAGACCGTTAGTTATGGATAAGCCCTAATATCCCAGAAAGGATGATACTAGCCCTCCATTCCATTGAATGTGGGCCACTGTTATTTTTGGATGTCCTTTTTCATGCATCTAATTATCTTGCTACTCCATCCACGTTGGGCCCAAAAGTAACAATAATCTGTACCATTGAAATGTGGGCCCTACTTGTAAAAATCTGAAAATCCGACGGTAGTGATCATATCCTTCAGGCCAAGGATCTAACTTTGTTTTGAACATTGTGGCCCACCTTGTGATTGGACGGGCCTGATTTTTTTATTTTTTTTTGGACAAGGGTAGCCACACGATCTAGTTCCTAATGGACGGATAGGATAGGGACATATGTTGTGGCGCATGTGGAGCTGGGCCATGGACCACGCTTGTGGGATTACCCGCCATGTGTCCTCCCTTTTATGAGGAAGAGGAGTTATTTTACAGGTGGGCCCCACATTTGGAAACCATAGAGGGGCTTCCTTCTGAAAAGTGGGAAACATATGGTTATAAAATCCAGACCATTGAAATTCTGACCACTGCCGTCAATGGAGCGTCTCCCAGAAAGCCTCCACTTATCAATATGGGGACCATTTCCAGACGAACGTGGACCGTTTTTCATAATTTTCTTCTCAACCGTCCATCCGTGGGCCACATTTCAAAGTGTTATGACCGTTCTATGAATGAGATTTTTTAGAAATAGCCTATCCACGGTGGAAAACAACGGACCAACTGTCTGGATTGCAAGATGGTGAGGTCCACTTGTCAGAGTTGAAATTTTTTCAGGGAGGATATCCCATTTCCCATCTCATGGAAGAAAACAAGGAGAAAGAGACGAAGTACGGCGTTTCCTAAGACTCCTGAAAAGAGGCAGAAAGCACGACGATATATATTCCATTTCCCTACTACAGTCCAAAATACAACAGCTTCGTTGACTGCTTCTTCAAGGTTCAAACATTCCAAGCTATTCTCCTTTTTTGAATTCCCAGCTTCTTTCCTTTTGTTAACTCCAATGCAATTTGGGAGTTTTGGAGGCTGATGGGAGAGAGAGACAAGTCAAACGAGTGAACAACGCCAGGTTTCAAACCTCGAATGTTTTTCAGCCCCTTTTTGAATGTTTTTGGTACATGTGTCATCATGCATCTCGAGAAATCTTATTGGATTTGATTTTTATTTTTATTTTGGTGTTTCGGGTTTTCTTGCTTTTATAAATGCATGGATTGCATGGTCCTGTAGTTCACGAAATGTGGTTGCATTTTTCTAAGGTAATTTGATTTGGGTTTTTGTCATTGATGAGGAATCTTATTGGTTTTATAGTTTTCTTGTTGATTTGGGTTTGTTGGGTGGTTTTCATTCTCATCAAATGGGTATGTAGTTTTGGTGGCATTTGAAGGTTGTTGGCATTGGATGATACTTTATGAAAGCATAGCTGCTCTTTTTTCATATTTCATTCTCATTTTATTTAGGTAATTTGATTTGGGTTTCATCTTATTGGTGTTAATCGATTTTTATTTTTATTTTTTATTATTATTATTATTTTTGTGGTTGTTGATTTGAGTTTGTTGGGTTGTCTTTATTTTCTTACTGGGTATGGAGTTTTGGATTAGGTAATATTTTTAATGAAAATTTTGTAGCCTTTCCTAAAATATAGTTGTTTTTTTCAGGTTTCATTCACATTTAGTTTGCGTATTTTGATTTAGGTTGTTAACTTTCTCTGTCGAAAAAAAAAAAAAAAAGAAAAAAGAAAAAAAGATTTGAGTTGTGGTCTTTGATGAGGAATCTTATTTGTTTTATTGTTTTTTCGTTGATTTGTGTTTGAAAGGTTATTTTCATTTTCGTGCATGGGTATGTAGTTTTTGGATGCATTGAAGGTTGATGGCATTGGATTTTAGTATAGGAATTGGATATGGAATTGTTGTCTATGTTGAGGAATTGCATGGAGTGCATGGTCTGGAGTTTGGATGTATTTGAAAGGGAAAGGGATTGGATGATAGTTTATGAAGATTTTAAGTTGTCTTTTCTTCTCTCTCTCTCTCTCTCTCTCTCTCTCTCTCTCTCTCTCTCTCTCTCTCTCTCTCTCTCTCTCTCTCTCTCTCTCTCTCTCTCTCTCTCTCTCCAATTTGATTAGATTATTAGACTTGGTTGTTGTATATGTTGATTTTCGATTTTTTTTTTCCCTCTCTTGGGTTGATTGGTTGTTTTGCTTTTTCTTCTTTGATTGGGCTGTAGTTTGGTTACATTTAAGGTTTGATGGAATTGGGATGTAGTTTAAGAAGATATGGTTCCTTTTTTTTTTTTCTTTTTCTTTTCTTTTCTTCTTTTTTCTTTTTGGTTTTCTCCTCTTTTTTCATTTTATTTAGGTAATGCATTGATGTTGTTGCCTATGGTGAGAAATCGTTATCTTTTTATGATTTTATGTTGAGTTCATTGATTGCTATTGCCCTTTTTATCCATGGTTTCTGCAGTCCGTATTTCAGATAGATTCCACGTTTTATTGGCATTGCATTGCCGTTCATGAAATTATAGTTGCCTTTTCGTATCTTAGTTTCCTTATATTTGGGTGGTTGGATTCGAGTTATCTATGTTGAGTGAGAATCCTTATTTGTTCTAGTTTTCTATTGATTTGGTTTAATAATTAGTTACCTTCTTTATGCATGTGGTTGCATGGTCTGTAGTTTGGGTGCATTTCAAGATTGTTATCTTCAAATTCCATGAAATATTGCTACATTTCATCCACCAAAGAAGATATATTGCTGCTTTATTTCTCTTATCTTACTTTTCATTAGGTAATGCCATTTGGATTTTTGTCTATCACGAGGAATTATAATTAATTATTTTTTGTTAATTTGGGTTGATTGGTTTTTCTCATTTTAGTGCCTGCATTGAACATGGTTTGTAGTTCGGATGCATATAAAGGTTGACGGCATCGATTCTATATTTCATGAAAATATTGTTGCGTTTCTTCTCTCATTTTCCTTTTGTTTAGGTAAATTGATTTTTTTTTTTAATTATATATTTTTTTTTTGCGTAATTTTGGTTTAATGGGGACCATTCCTAATTGGAACTGGATTTTCTTTATATATATATATACACACACACACACACACACACACACACCACACACACACACACACACATCATTTTCCTACTTTATGTAATTGGTTTGAGTTGTTGTCTATGCTGTGAAGTCTATGAAATCTATTGCATTTATGGTTTTATTTGGTCTTTTTTAATGATTTTTTTTCCTCTTAATGCCTTGTGGTTGCAGGGCTTGTAAGGATTTGTCAAGTTTGATCTGGTTAATGGTATTGGAAGTTTCTTATTTTGATCTTCTCATTTTCTTGTGAGGGGAAAGAATAATAGGAAAAAAAGGTATTTTTCTAGTTTTTCTTCCTGCTTTTGAAGTCGAAGTAAGAATACCCTTTCTTTTTTCTCGTATTTTCCGGTTAAAAGCAACTTGTTCAAATTGGGTGTTCTCCAATTCCCGTCTCTTCATTGGAAAATTTTCTTCTGAATCTTTTATGCATGAATAACAGGTTTCAAGTTTTGGGGTGTCTGATTGTATTTAAAGTTTAGACTTTTCATTCTCCATTGAAAGGAGGAGAGATTTTAGAGATGACCTTCAGGAAGGTATATCCTCTATTGTTTGTTAGATTCTAATTTCAAAGGGCTTTTGTTTTTCTTAGATTCTAATTCCTGAGAATCCAATTTTCTGGAACATTTCTTGGTTGGTGGAAGAAGAATCTCGTCTGCTTCTTTTATTTTCATTTTGAAAGACTGGTTTTTTTTTTTTTCTTTAAATTAATTAATTTTTTTTTATATACATGATGCTTGCAGTCTTTTCTTCCAAGAATATTTTCATCCAAAGAGAAGACCATAAGCCAAACCGACGAAGATTCATTCGATTCTTCCGGTAAGTAATAAGCATCTCTTTACCTTTTAAATCCAACAAAATCTCTCAAATCCTTTTACCATTTAAAAAAAAAAAAAAAAAATTTACTGCATGCCTTATCTAGCAGAAATTACCAAGCTGACTCTTGCAGATTGCAAAACTGCCTTTTCTCTTCAATTCAAGAACGTGCTAAATTTTCCAAATGCCCCTCTGCTAGATCCGTAATTCATGTTGGTTTTCCAAGGAAATCAGTACCCAACATTCGAAAAAATTTCAGGCAAGTTTACATAATGATTTGATTAATTCGAGAATTTAAAAATTGCATTGATTTTTAGTGGTGGATAAGGTATTTCAATGAAAGATAGAGACAGCCGAATTTCTCTGTCAAAACAGACGGCACAAGAACTACTCACCGAACTCATACGGACTATCTTTATGAGAAAACGAAACTTGCATTGTCCAAATTACGAGAGAAATCTATGTCAATGCTGCCAAGATGGTCCCAATATCAATTTATTGCAGCCCATTTCTTTTAGCTGAGACTTCATATTCAAGGAAACGAACTAAGAAAACGACAACACAGTTAGAAAAATAACTACCCATTGTAAATGAAAACAACAAAGGAGAATATTGTAGATAGCTTTTTGAACTTAGGTAATTCGGTATCCTTTTAAGCTTTAACTTGGGATGTAAGAATGGTATTTTATTTGAGGAATTATGGAGTGTTGAGCCTCAGGAAATGTGGATTTTACCGAGGATTTCAATTACTTATGTGTGGGCCTGTTGTCTGGTGATCTAGGCCGTTGAGATGTTGAGCCTGCAGTGGATGGACCATGCTTCCAAAAATCTTCCACCTTTTAAGATGGTAAAAATCAGATTGATTGCCTAGAGATGGATGGTTAAGAAAAAAAATATAGGACCAGTTTCAATGGAAAAGAAAGAGCCAAAGATTGGGTGGATAGGGTCTTCCAATCTTGAAGACTTTTTGGGAGATGGGGGATGAAAGTGCAGCCCATCATATCAACAGTTTGGATTGCCTAACTGCAGGTCCCACACACATGGTATCTAAAGCCTGAGCAACTTCTGGATTTGATAACCCCACCCAAGAAACTTGGGGTGATTTTGGATGAAGTTTCTTTGTCTCTTTATCCTCTTCCAAGCTTTCCCTCTTATGTCTAGTATTTCTTTCTTGCAAGAAATAACAGTGGAATTTGAGAGAACCCTGACTTTTTCAGCTACCCCACCATCCTTCAGAAAAAGCTTATCTGGTATGCATTAATTTCATTGATTTTTCTTCCTATTTGTCTTTATCCCATCCAAGATTTTCCTCTTATTCTTTTATCTTCTATTGATGTTAGTTGCAGAATCAGAGTCTACTTCAAGTCTTGGGAGTCTGAATTTCAGTAACTTACAGTCTCAGATGTCGGACATCTCAGACAGACGAGACTTCAGGTTTTCTAATCTTGATTCCTCTGTTGTGCACTGTTCCTAATTCTTGTTTGGGAATTGATATGTACACCCACCATGATTGATTTCCTCACGCTCATTTCCCCTTTTTGGGGTTGAAATAGTAGTACACATTTGTAATGTTTCATTTCCCAAAATTGAAAAAAATGGAAGTGTCTGTATGCAAATCAACCAAGGCTGGTGTGAGTAGTCTGCTCCTAGCTGATATGTACTCCCACTATGATTGTTTCATTTCCTCAATTTTGTACTATTTCAATTCCCAAAATAGAAAATTGGTGTATGCATATCAATCAAGGGTGGGTGTAAATAGTGGCTACCTTCTGTTTGTGAACTGTTTGTTGTTTTCTTTCTTCAGGATATTTGTGGCAACATGGAATGTAGGAGGAAAGCCACCAGACAACGAGCTGAATCTTGACGATTTTCTTCGTGTAGACGATCAATCAGATATTTATGTTTTAGGGTATGAGTTGTTTTCTTGGATTTTATTTTTTACAACATGTCTAAACATTGTTGTCGATGTGATGGATTGGATTGGTGAGCATCTCTTATTTTTCCATTGGTTTTTCTGCTGATTTTTTTTTCCCTATTTTATGTTGAAGTTATTAGTTTTCAAAAAATTCTTAGATTCCTGTCTTTAAATTCCCATGAAAATCAAGAAGCCTTTCTCTTTCATTTCTAAAATTCACTTGTATATATCAATAATGCATTTTAGTCACTTAATGGTTCATGGTTTTTTGTCCGCATTTTTGTTATCAGATCCTTTTTTCTCTTCAAATCCATCCATAAATTACAGGGGGTTTTCATATTTTTCTTCAGTTTCATGCAGCTTCTTCTGTTCATGTAAGAGATCAAGATGATTCAGAAACCTGAAAATCAGACAGAAGAGGATATTCCCCATAAATGTGCCAATGTGGCACACCTTCAAGATCCAGGTCATTCGGCAAGTGGGACCCACTGTTGAAATGCCCAGGCCAAGAAATCAGGCCTGTTCACTCATCAGGTGGGTCAGAAAATTGGATGGACCGATCGCCATCTCTTTTTTAATCATCCATTCTTCTCATATAAATGTGGCCAGCCTGATAAGTGTACTGTCATGGCTTTTGGACTGAGTCATGTTCACAGCAAGCCCAACCTAATGGATGGCCCGAATCTATAGCTCCTCTTCTATCTGCCTTCATCTGAATCTCCACAAAGAACAGCATTCCTCATTTTGAAATTTACCTGAACTTTCCTGCTGATTGAATTTCTGGTACACTACACCAGGTTTCAAGAAATAGTCCCTTTGAATGCGGGAAATGTGCTGGTTATAGAAGATAATGAGCCTGCAGCAAAATGGCTATCTCTAATCAACCAGGCCCTTAACAAACCGCAAGCGGCAGACGCTGCTCCCAGCCCAAGCACCCCATCAGAGTACTCCTTTGTCTCCCAAGCCTCCAGCACGAAGTCATTGGTTTCTTTGAGAGACACGAAGAGCCCCAGTAGCTTACTGTTCTTTCAGAAGTCTTCTCTCAAAACAGTCAGCAAGAATTTCAGGACAGAGCGTGGGAGGCGTCTCAGGACGTGCAACTGTCCTTCCGATGTTGGGAAGAAGTACAAGGACTCTTGCTTCAGCTGCCAGCAGGCTTATGGCAGGGAGGACTCCTCTTCGTCGGAGGATGAAGAACTTTCAAATAATTTCTTGGTGTCAGATATATCGGCTGCCTCTAGTACTAATCCGTCGGGTTATAGCCTAATAGCAAACAAGCAGATGGTGGGGATCTTTGTTTCTATTTGGGTGAGGAAAGAGCTTGTTCAGCACATTGGCCATTTGAGGCTCTCTTGTGTGGGACGCGGGATCATGGGATACTTAGGAAACAAGGTGAGGATGCATTGGTTGTGATCCGTGAATTGTGACCAGGCATGTATGATCAAGGCCATTAATTTGGTGGACCACCAAATTAATGGCCTTGATCACTATGAGACACAAGCATCAAGTGCACAACAGAGATGTTTTGGCAGTGTGGTAGTGTTCATCTTTTGCAAAAAATGACATTATCAATGCCATTTAGCAACAATCAGATTCGTAGAAACCCGTTGGATTTGTCGTAATCTCCAGTTCTGCTTCATATTTACACAGGCATGGTTTTTGGGTTGCAGGGGTGTATATCTGTGAGCATGTCTTTGTATCAAACAAGCTTCTGCTTTGTCTGCAGTCACTTGGCTTCAGGGGAGAAAGAAGGAGACGAGCTCCGGAGGAATTCAGATGTTGTAGAGATACTAAAAAACACCCAGTTCCAGAAGATCTGCAAGACGCCTGGTCGTAGGATCCCTGAGAAAATCCTCGAACATGAGTAAGCATTTCGTCCATTTCACTTGATTTTGTCCACAGGCTGGAGCCAACGCGTATCAACTACCATCTTGTAAATGTAATCAGTCCATTTGATAAGATAGATCAACATCTTGATCTATCTGAATCGGCCAGCCGATTTTCCAATTCATGGATAGGCTATCGGTCGAAATCACAGCAATTGGCTGTTCCGAACCATTCAAGTGATTGAATCTTTCCTGGGCCATTCTTCTGAACTTCTCTCGACCATAGAAAAATGGTTGATTGGTGGGACTTTCGATCTATTGCTTATCTTAGAGTTGGTCCACTAAATGGACGGATTCCATTCATTGCCAAATTGCACCAAATAAAGTTCTATAGCATTGGTACCAATACATTTGAATCTCTCCTTTTCTTAAACTGATCCAAAATCCTGTTTTTTTTTTTTTTTTTTTGAAAAACGAATCAGCCGGATCATATGGTTAGGGGACTTGAACTACCGCATTGCATTGAGCTACTCAGAAACCAGGAAGCTTCTAGAGGATAATGACTGGGACGCCCTCCTTGAGAAGGATCAGGTAACTAACTGCTCCAGAATGCTTCTGATCAAGGAATACATGACCAAACCGAAATGTTTTGCATTTTAATGAAATCTCACGACAGCATTCCTTTGAAGTAGCTAAACATGTTTTAGCAAGCTCGTAGTCTTCTTTGAGTATGTATTAGCCTTTACTCAAAAGCACTGACATAGCTTGTCTATCAAATCTAAGAACCTGCAATCTCCACACAACACAGATCTCTGAAGTACGGGTTTGACTCTAAATTACTTTTTTTCAGTTGAGCTTAAACATGACACTGATTGAGTGAGGTTGAGGGCCTATTTGGATTGGTGGAATCCAAAAAGTAATTGTAGAAAAGAAAACGTTTTCCGCTGATGTGAGATTTTTCGTCGATTGGGACAATGAAGTAACATCTGGAGCATTGTTTTCCCTAACAAATAAAAAATAATAAATAAATAAAATAAAATAAAATACCTACATTTTTGATAGACACATCTCACTTTTTTAATACCATTGACCATTACACATTTCCATGAAAATCATGGAAACTAAAACCAAAACCCCTTTTAAGATTCTTTTCCACAGATTTCCTTATTCACATTTTCCCTCATATATGACGCTTTCGTTCCAGATTACTTATGAATTTCCATTAATCAAAACAGGCCTTAATTTTCTAACTGTTCTGTTGGTGGTTATGAAATGAAAAGGTAAAAAGAAAAACAGTCAGTGGTCCAAATTCAATTCAAATCACATTGTTATGATTGTTGGGTCAGTGTGTGATAACAGGCCCTCCATCCATGAAAATTCAATCCATTGGTATTGGCCTGCATATATGACATATTGATGATGACCATTTAGTTTCTTTCATGCCATTCTCTTCATTTCCAGCAAATTGTGTGATGATTACACCCGACACGTTAGTTCGAATTACCTTCTTGTATGCCAAATGAAAAATTCTTAAATAGAGCGAGCAATGCTTAATTGCTTACCATTGAGCTTCTTTGATTAAATAGCTTAAAATTGAAAGAGAAGCTGGGAGAGTATTCAAGGGATGGAATGAAGGAAAGATCTACTTTGCTCCAACATACAAATACTCTAACAACTCGGATGCTTACGCTGGGGAGACTATATCATCAAAGAAGAAGAGGAGAACTCCAGCATGGTATGTGGGCATTCAATCACATTTTCGGTAGTTACTTAAACAGATGGCTTATGTTGCGTTTGGATGCTCAATTGAATTAAATTGCAACAATTCATTCCAACAAAGTGGAAATACATCAGTGGAGCTAGCCCCACTCCATTCACATTGAAGTACTAGCACCCAAATAGCAATCCAGTTCGCTTTGTGTTGAATTGAAACTTCGGATTGGTCATTATTGTGGACTAAAATGGTTGGTAATTTCTCCAAGTATCGCAATTCAGTTCAACTGAGCATCCAAACACACCCTTACTAGTCGAACACGTATTAATTCCTACAGTCGAATTTTCAGGTGTGACAGAATACTATGGCATGGTAATGGAATAGAGCAATTGTCTTACATACGTGGGGAGTCAAGATTTTCCGATCACCGGCCGGTTTGTGCGGTTTTCGTTGTGGATGTTGGAATTGACAGATCAAAGAGAGGATTGTCAAGCACCAACATGAAAGTTGGAGCGGAGGAGCTCTTACCTCCAAGCAGTAGTTACATGGCTTTAAAAAATATGTAAGTATACACAGCTCACCTCTGCTTCCCGACGCACACTAAGTGGATTGGTGGGCCACCATGTGTATAACCCACAACCAGAAAAAGACGATGCGATCAGACTACGGTAGCTTGATAGTTACTGTACTGAAAATATTGATGGTTAATTCAAAACAAGCACCGGAGTCGTCCAATCACTACAAATTTTGGCCTTTGGTAGATGGACATGTTGGCCTACCAGATCAATGGTCCCAATTACTTCTAAATTAACAAATGGTATGAATTCAATAACTAACTTTCGTTTTCAATGGGATGTTTTAGGTACTGAAACTGTAAAACCGACAAATCGCAGACCTGACAGAAAGAAAATACTGAATTTTTTGTGAATTACATTGACCTGTTAGAAGAGGAAGAGGCCTATCTACCATCTCCTGCATAGAAAAAATCTGTACATCCGAAATTCTCTCATTGCCTCTGCCAAAGCAAGTTTAGCAATGGGGCATTTGAACATTTTACTAACACATCTCAGGTAAGATTATTTTATTTTATTTTGGAAAAAATTGTTCAATGTTGTGAAGATACATTAAAAAATCAAAGTGTCCACCCATCAGCACCATCCATTTCTTATTGTATGAGTGCTGATCTGGGTCATGTTCATTGATCCAAACCATTGATCTGATGAGATACATATATAGCTGATGCAGTTTGCTCAAAGTCTTGAAGATCGATGGCCTGCAACACAACAGTTGGGGAGACATTCCAAGTTCCAGTCCTAGATTTTCTTTTTCTATATTGGGACATTGGCAATCCATGTGAGGCACATCGTATCGATGGTTTGGATCATCGAAACATGACGGCCCGAAAATCCAATGGCAATTGTCATGATTTACCAAATACAATACATCAGGTTGTATTGTAGCAAATGGGCGGTAATATGTGTAGATACACTTTCTTTTCAATGTATCCACATCAAGGTATTCAAAATTGGTTAGGTAATGGCCGTAATGGCCATTATGTAATGGTAACGGTCGTAACCATTATGCGTTACGGGGCCAAAACGGCCGTAACGGTCCTGTAACAAAAAATAAAAAACAGTCGTAATAGCCGTTACGGCCCGTATCAAAACAATAACGGTGGTGGCCGTTACAGCAACCATTACCGATTTGGAACACCTTGATCCACATAGCACAGGCCATTTCTATTTATTTATTTCCTTCACAACCGGTTGCACAAGAGTTTCTCATGCAACCCAGCTCATGTGCAAGCATGTCATGTGCATAGGACATCTAATCCATGCACAAGATGGGCTTCACCATCAAGATGGTCCAGCACAAAACTTATGCTTGTCCCTTACATTGAATCAGAACGTCAGGAAGTTATCTAAACCACCCCTTGTTTCCATACAAGCATGGCCTGCCTGATGAGTGGACCAGATTTTCGTGGCAGATCACTCTCCTAGCGAGGCCAACCTTATACACCAAACCACTCGGATGTCTTAAGCACATGACAGGCAGGCACATGAGGTGGGGTGCTTGAGAGGATCATATACAACTGGATGTAGGTGAATACAATTAACGAATTTTCTCACTCTGTTTTGCAGTGACTTCCAAAAACCAAAGCCAAATGGTGATCTTGTGACGAAGACTACTATTTAATTTAATGATTTTTTTAGCTGTTTCAGCTACATATTAATGAAAGGCAATGCATATGATGAAATCATTCCATGTCTTGTGTCCCAATTTTCCCTCATTGGATGGATTTTTTTTGGTGTTGTAATCACCTATGACATGTTGTTGTAGGTTATTAGCCCAGCAGGTGTGTGGAAAAAAGAGAGAAATCTCTTAAAAGGAGAGAAAAATTGATATTATTGATAAAAATGTTTCTTTATAAAGCCGTCCCATGTAACTTTTGTAAGTCTTAAGCTCAAAATTCATAACCTCTCTTAATACTCAAAATTGTATTTGGATAAGAGTAAATGAAATGCATTTGAAATCTAAATATCTTGTTTGAATTGGAGTAAATGAGAGGAATTGGAATGCATTGGAAATTTTCAATATATTCATAAGAACATATATGATATCTGAAATCAATTTTAATATTCTAAATTAGCACATAATGATATTTGATAGAATGATTATAATAAGCTCGTTGAAATATATTATTTAACTAAAAATGAGAAAACTTTGGAGCGTAGAGTGGGCCATGAATGTAAGGATTACAAACAAGCATTTTGCCAACATTTTTTAACCATCAATTTATATGGCAACCTTTGGACAGTTTGGATCATTCTATTGATTTGATTTAGTGATGTATTCGATAATGGGATTGACAACAACTTTGTTTACTTGTGTGACTCTCCAAGGGAGACCAAAAAGGCATTTCACCCCATTTATTTCCAAACCTCGCATCCGAAAGAGGATTTCATTCACAGGCCTATTTACTTCCAATTCATTTCATTTCTATGCATCTACTCCTGTCTAAATACAGCTAGCTCAAAAGGCCATTTACCTTCATTTACTCCCATTCAAATGACCCCTAAACCTTGACTCAAACTATATTCCTAACTTTAAGCTATCTCAACATTCTCTAAGCCTTAAAATACCTTAAAAATAACATATTGCAATTTAATAAAAATCGTAAATTGGCTAAAAACATAAAATTAACCCTAAAACAACCACAGGTGAAATGTACAGGCCATCCATCAGAAGTGTACCACTAGCTCCATCCCAAGAATCAGGTCAGTCCACCGGTCAGGTGGGCAACTTCTTTAGCCAATGTACAGTTATGAAAAATTCGCTAAATCTTCCACCATCTACATATTATGATCCACCCGATGGATGGCCTGGATGTTCCACACATCTGCCATGCTGTCATATATGATGGCATGTGCATTAGCTGACTTGTATGTGGGATTAGCAAAGCTAGCTAAAATGACATGAACTCATTTTTTGTTTTTTTTTCAAGTGGCACCCAAGCAGACCCCCTGCCAAGAAGTTACGTCACCAAGTTCTGTTGTCCCACCATGATGTATGTGTTGTATCCACACCGTCCATCCATTTGAAGGGCAGATCCAAAGCTCAATTAGACCTCACCACAGGGAAAAAAAAAAAGAAGTGGGGATTGAATGTCTACCATTAAAAGCTTCTTGGGTCCACAAAAGTTTTCGATCATGCTGATATGTGTTTTCCCTTCGTCCATGTATGTGTTAACTTATGAATAGGTTGGATCTCAAATAAACATCATGGTGGTCCCTGGAAGGTTTCACTTAAGCTTTGGATCTGCCTCATTCTTTGGCTCATGCCCTAAAATGATCTCTCCAAATGGATTGGACCAGTTTAAATTGAGAGGATTTAGAATATATTCCATTTATATATACGAGTTACACTGCATGTTTTATTTAAGTAGGTTTTTCTTGAATTTGAAAGTTCCTTCAAGATGGAGTTTGGCTTGAGTCGATTTTTTGAGTAGTCTAAATCCAACCAATTTAAAAGTAGACCTAGGTTGGGTTTGGTTTGATCTAGGTTCCATATAGTCCACTCGTTTGATAATTTGGAGCAGTGCTTTTGACTTGGGCTTGGCTTAGTGTGTCCAATTTAATATCTAACGCCCATTTTCAGTATGAGTACTGATCACGTGCAGGTTACCTGCTTGAAAAATAAATAAATAAATAAAAGTACTTCTTGTGTATCTATTCAGTATATGATGCTGCATAAATACAAAGAGAATGGCTTCAAATATGAAGAAAATACAATTAAAGAGATTATGTCAAATCGCAACAAAAATGGAAGGAAAATATCTTTAATTATATCTTTTCTAATAATACAATGCACTATGAGCTACAACACGATGCAAGTATCACAACAATACGATGGACTATGAGCCTGTTTGGGAGTGTGGATTTGGGACCCCTTAGATTTGGAATCTTTCCATTGTACGATTTGACACCTTGGATTCAAAATCTCCTGTAATCCAAAAGTAGTAATGCATATTATATTTAAAGTGAGTTTGAATTTAATCACTAAATTAATTTTAATATTTCTCATTAGTGTACGTATGTAATGTTTCACACAATGGTGGTAATAAGCCTGTCGAACTATATAATTTGCTGGAAAATGATGAAATTCCAAGTTTCGAATGAGCTGCAAGCACAGAATTACATTTGAATGACTAACCAATGATTTTTAACCATTGATTTACATGGACAATGTTTGGATGACACATATTATCCAATTAAAGTAATTATGGTGATGCATTTGATAATCTAATTATTTTAGGATATCATCAGTGGGTCATGTGCCCCATAGATTAGTAGCCGAGTGACACACATATCACACATGCAACTCTTGGAAGGATTTTAGATGCAATAAAACCCCCAATTATTTTATGGTGCCAAACATATTAGGGGATTTGAAATCTCCTCAAATCCTCCCAAATTCATGGTGCTAAATGAACCCTAAGTTACTCCTAGTTGCATTGAGACAAATAATCCAAATCAATTGATCTAGACTGTCCATTAGCTACAACATAAATTTCTGAACTACTCTGCAAATATTGCAACAATACGACAATCTCAACTATCTTATCCATGACTTTTAATATGGACAAGCAAGATTATGGGAAGAAGGAAAAAAAAAAAGCCTCAAGTCACAATTGGGTCCTTCTATTTGACAGTTCATGTCATGGATTGCATATGATTCGAAAGAATATCACTTATATAAGGTAGTTCTAACAATCCCATCCATAGTTTGAAAATTTACTACAAATGGATACATTGGAGCATTTCTCATCCATATAATAAATAAATTATTATGATAAAAGAATAGTTGTTGAGAGTATTCAGACATTGGGGACTTATAAAGTTCTTGGGGTCGGATGGTATGTGTGGCCTACCGTGATATTTGAGAGAAATCCACCCAGTCCATCAGTTTTGAGAGCTCATTTAGGCCATGCTACCAATCCAATACTCAAGTGGGCCTTACCAGGAAACAATGGGGATTCAGTGACCACTTTGAAACATTCATAAGGCCCCAAAGTTTCACATCAGGCTAAAGTCTATGGTGTTTTAACTTCATTCTAGTGGATGGCATATAAACATAAGGTAGATCTTAGGAAGGCTTCAACAGTAGGAAACTCTTTCCCCCGCTTTCCTTCTCGTAGGGCCCACTTGAGTATTGGATCCACCTCATTTTTTGTAGCATGCCTTAAAATGAGCTCTTTTTTTTCTTTTTTAAATGTGCACACACACCCCCACACACTCATGCCGTAGTGGGATTTCACCACCTATGGATACTCGAACCCTTGACCCGGTGTTGAAACTCTTGAGAGTTTACCACCGGAGCAAGAGTAAGGATCCTAAAAAAAAATGAGCTCTCAAAATAGATGAATGAAGTGGATTTCTCACAAACATCACATTGGGACCTAATCCCGTAGTAAAAACTTCTTGCCAAAGCCTTTCACAGGAAATCCACATCCAGACATGGAACTGCTGACCTGGCATTAAGGCTGTAAATGGATACAAGTTAGATATTGCAACATCCTTATCTAAAATCCTACTTGGATATGGGACAGGTATGGATTCAGATATTATCCAAAAAAGTTAGGTGCAGGTCAGATATAGATATTATTCAAAGAAGTCAGAAAAAACCAGTAAAAAATAACACTTTTCCCAACATATATATTACCTAATATCAAGCTACACATACAAATAATTTAAATAAATACTTACTTTTAATATGTTGTGTAAAAATATTATTAATTGAGTAAATTACAAAAATATCATCCCTAATTGAGTGAGCAAATCTGGGTATGACCCACTTAGAATTCAAGTAATCAGATAATCAAATAATCAGATAAAAAAAAAAATTATTCTGGAAAAAAAAAAAAATCATATCAGTATCCAATTTTCTAGGCAAGATATGTTGTATAGTCAGATAAAAGGGGTATCCATTTCTAGCATTACATGGCAGCCATTTCCTCAAATCAGAGATGTCCATTCCAAAGCCAATCCGTCCATCAGTTTCTCAACCTCACAATAGGACAGAAATCCAACCTCAGGTGGGCCACACAACAGGAAACAGTGAGAATGGAAGCGTCTACCATTAAAACCTTCCTGTAGCTGACCATGATGTTTACATGCTATCCAAAACTTCCATGGCCCCCACAAAATTTCAATGTTGGCATTCAATCCCTGCTCTTTCTTATTTTTAATTTCCTGTCCTGTTGTGAGCTTGAGAAAGCGATGAACGGAGTGGATTCATCACGTACGGGCATATGGGGAAGGATGCGATTCACTTCTTGTTCCTTCCCCTCTTTCTGCGATAATAATAACTTCCATAGGTCGCTTTTTCACGGTGCAGCCCTGGGCAAACACCAGCCTGTTATAAAACTCAGGTGGACCACACCACAGAGAACGAAGAAAGAATGCCAGCATAGATTTGTGCAATGGGCCCACCATGTGGTGTGTTGTGTGTGTGTGTGTATATATATATATATATATATATATATATATATATATATATATATATATATATCCATCCAACCCGTTCAAAAGGTGGGCCTACCAGGATGAAGGGACAATTTAAAAAAATCAGGTTTACCTAAAGCGTAGTGGACTACAACGGGTGAACTTAAAATTTTACACATTATTTTATATTATTTCCAAAGGTTTAGCTGACCTGAGTTTGGGATGGGGATGATTTTCATCAGGTACATTGAAATGATGATGATTACGAGATGAATGGGGTGGATTTTACACTAATACATCGGTGGGCCACACAAAGCAAGAGTATTGTATAATACATGTGCGCGCCACTATCGCCGCCCGCGTCTAAAACTTGAGCATCTCAACCTCCAAATTCTTCAAGTAAGAATACTACCCACACAACCATTTATAAACCACAATTTATTTATTTTTTATTCTTTCCAATGTGAAACTCTTTAAAAAAAAATTATTATTATTAATAATAATAATAACTGCAATTTTTATTTGAAAATTTTCAACATCATTTTTAATGAGAAAACAAAATTTCAAATATTTTAATCCAACTTTAAGTTGGTCCCACCTTGAATATTACCTTAGTATATTAGTAATATAGATGTTTCCCTTGCTATTGCCAGGCCTGTTGATGGGCCAAGCTCTGGCCAAGCAAAAAATCAATTTCCAATAGCCCAGCCCAAACAGTTCAAAATCTGGGCCGAAACCTACCCAGGCCTGGCCCGTTGCCAACCTAAGAGTTGTGTTGTTAAAGTGGTCAGTGCGTGGTGTGTACCATAAATAAGATGAGAATGGTGGGGCCCACTATGTTGTCTGTGTGACATCTACTCCGTCCATCGGATGCATCACTTGCTATTAGTCCACGTGGCCAAAAATCTGACAGGTGGGTCACACCACAGATATCATTTGAGAAAGGATGCTGACCATAAGTTTTGTGTGTGGGACCCACTAGGTCTCGATGGATAGTTTTTTTGTACTGTACGATGGATAGATATAATGTGGCTATAGGCTGGATAGATTGTAATATACCAGTGAAATTTTAAAGCTATGATCCATACATGGTGTGGCCCATTGTTTTGATGGTAAGGATTGCTTTTTATGTATACCAATATATATATATATATATATATATATATATATATATATATATATATATATATATATATAGATATATATTTCCGTCCATTGGTTTCTACTTAGTTGATTGGATTGAGCTCATCATCTAACCACACCATTTTCTGTGGAGTGGTCACACGTATAAGATATGCTATGTGGGTTGAAGGTGGCTAATCCATTCATTGGGTGAGGCCCACCTTTGAAATAACAACAGCTCCACATTATAGGTTGGTGAGTGGGTCCGTTCAGTGGCCAACTCAAAGGTGTGGGACCCACTATCTGGTTGGATTTGCCTGGATTTCCATCAATCTACCTTCAATCATTGGATATCAGAATGTTTCTCGTGGGAAAATACATTGTTTCCAAGGGAATGATGGGAAAGCTGGCTTTATTGATAAATAGAAATAATATCTTAAAATGAGGGCTTGTTTGATAGAATGGAATTGGAGGGATTTATTAGGAGTTGATGTTTTATTTATTTATTTTTATTTGATTTGAATTTGAGAGGAATCAATATACCTAAAGAAAAAACAAATAAAAAAATAAAACTCTTTTTTGACTCCCACCACCTTAAGGTTATATTAGGATTTCAAATCCTCTTAATTTCTTGTAGATTAAAATCCAAATGAGCCCAGGGCCTACTTGGATTGGTTGAAATAATGAAAATGTCATTGTAAAAACATTGTTTTAATTTTCTTCTTATTTCTTAGAAAATGCATTTTTAATTTTCTTCTTATTTCTTAGAAAATGCATTTTTGTTTATACTTGAGAAATGACATTTTCGATATTTTGAGGAATATGAGAGGAAATGACTTGTCATTTTATAAAGTGTACCAGATGATCGTCACGTGTGTGGCACTATGCATGCTCATGTGTGTCACATGTGCTAATGTATGGTATATGTCTTCAATTGTCCAAACATGTGTAAACATTCATTCAGGTGCTGGTGTACTAATGTGCCGCATGTATAACATGTTGGGAAGCGCGGAAGTGTGAGCCCTCAAGATCTGACGGTGTACAAGATATGAACCTTCACGAAAATGAAGATTAACGTTCCAGATCCAGCGGCTCGCCTATTTACTACTGGAGCAGATGGGTCTATTCACCCCTCTGATTCAACAATATAGATGGCCCCGGATCACAATCTATTGGTTTAGATCGTCCCAAGGACAAGCTACTATGCACACTACTCCTCTCTGTTTTACTCTCAGTATTTCTCTTGATGTTTTTCAAGAGAGAAGCTCATCCCTTTTATAGAAAAAGGTAGAGTTTGGATGAGACCATATTATCCAGTCTTCTCCATATCTTTTATCTAAAATCAAATTCAATTTTAAATTTGAAAAACCAACTAAAAAGAGAAGAAGCCAGAAGATGCCTAAATACATGGGACCCACCCACTAGTGATTGCTCACTAGTGGGCCCCACTGGTCTACGTCCAACATCACAATTCTTCATAAAGCACTGGGGCTATCAACGGCCGGGATTAGGATAAGTCTTGGTCTAGATTTTGATTCATTTCAATCCAGACGTTGAAATTTTAATTTTTCATGCTCCAACCTAGCCTATTGACACCCGTATCCCATACCTATTAACATGCAACATATGTTACCATCTATTTTCAAGCACTCACACATGCTGGCATCGCACATGTCTAACATGTAACAATGCAAAACATGTGGCCATTATCCATCTTTTGCAACTTCTATCTTTTAAAAAATAAATAAATAAGTAAAAGTCAGTGATAATATCATAGTCCCAACATAAATTTGGAAATAAATATTATTTTTTAAAATAAGTCTGTTGATGCAAAAAACTGGTGCGTCTTCCCTTCTTCCATTCACCTGCACAAAAAGAGACAAAAGAGATCCTGACTAGAGCCGGGGACCCTGCAATGCTAAAGTTAGAGGCAGGATCAAGCAGATGGGTTTTTAGTAAAGTTTTTCTGTGTACCTTCCATCGTAGAGATTTCATGTTTTTATAGGAATGGGAGGATCCCGTCGCGCAGGGATTCTCTTCCGAATATCTCGGAGATTTGATTTAGTTGTAATATGTTTACCGATTCTGCCTGATCCCGAGATCTTCGAGGTTGGGAATCCTTTTCACAAGATTTTTGGGACGGTATTTATGTTTACACTGTCTCTTCCTTGCTCGGCTCAGCCTTAACCAACTCTCGTAATAAATGAGTCTCGGCTGGTTGCAAGGATGTGGCTTTTTGCCTTCTATCAGATGAAATAAATCGGTCTATAACCGATATCCTTTCTTAATCCGATAGCTGACACTGTAACTGACCTAATATGGAATGTTTTTATGGTCGGTTAGGAGACTTCTAGCGTTCGAGCCTTAATCGGTCTCTTTCGACGTTGCTGCCTCGTTATCCGAGTCAACTTTATCCGTCTTACATTTTTTCGCCCTATGGCTCCTAACCTCATAAGTCTCGGTCAGGTTTTATCTACATGAATCCGAACTGAGTCTCTCCTTTAAGCGTTTTAATTGTCTTGCCTTGGCCTTCTCTCGGCCAGGCTGATTGCCTTGATAATCCGAGCAATGTCAGTAGAGTTAGTTTATTCCATATCCGGGCCTCCGGACTTGTCATATTTTTTCCCTAAGAGTAAGCCCCCTTACTCCTTGTGTCAACCATGTTGATGTTAAGGAGTAAAGAGTTGATGAATCGGCTTGAACTGAAGACCGATGTTATGATGGAACATTCAATGCTCCTTGTGTCGTCCATAACAGGCGTCGATTCATTACCCGAGGCCGCACGTGTGGGCAGCCGTCAGAGCGCCTTTCTGGATTATAAGCGCTGGACGCGTGGCGAGAATGGTTCTTTCGTCAGTCGGCGTGCGTCACGTGTCGGGCGGGGGAGTCAAAACAGTTGTCGATTCGACTCCTCCTTAAATACCTCTGCCACGTGGCAGGGCTATAAAAGGAGGAGTGAGACGCCCTTTCTTCATTTTCGCGCGCCTGCTCTCTCCTCTCCCAATCCTGTTTTCACTGTTCCCATTTTCTCCGCCATTTCCATCTTCGTTTTCATTTTTGCATCCACGTTCGCATACTTTTCGCCTCTCCGATGAGTTTTAACTCTCTCCCTCCCCTTCATTTTTAATTTTTACAGCAATGCGAGGTTCTCAAAGCCCTCGGAAGGGAGCTTCCGGTGATGAAGGCGAAGCGAGACATTTTTGGAATGTCTCGGAATCACCCTCGCTGCTGACGGAGATGGCGATAGGTGTTAATGAAGCCTTCCAGTACTCTGAGAGAATGACTGGGCCTTCAGCAGAATGCCCTACTCCTGCAGGCCCTAGTGGTGGCATGTCACTAGCGATGGCCCCTGGGAGACCTAATCCTCCTGGGGAAGATACGGAGGAAGAGGATGAAGAGACTGAGGGGACCACTGAGTCGGCTCCCTTTAGGAGATCGGCATAAGCTGTTGAGTCGACTGT
Source organism: Magnolia officinalis (assembly GCA_021015155.1). Lineage (NCBI taxonomy): Eukaryota > Viridiplantae > Streptophyta > Magnoliopsida > Magnoliales > Magnoliaceae > Magnolia > Magnolia officinalis. Next base: position 61,512,787 of record JAJHSJ010000014.1, read on the forward strand.
CGAGGGAGGGGAGGCTGGAGACGATCAGAGAGGTCTAGTTCCTTGGGTCTTGACTGAGGTGGACTTAGACAGAATTCGAATCGGGTACCATATCCCCGACTTAGTCATTCTTCGCCTTCCCCTTTCGAGTGAATTACCCGACCATCCTCCTCTTGGGATGGTCGCGATTTTTTAAGTCGCCCTGCAATGCGGCTTGCGTCTGCCCCTTCAACCCTTGCTCGGGATTTTCTTTCCCGACTCTAAATCGCTCCAGGGCAGATAGTTCCGAACGGGTGGAGGAACTTGTTCAGGTGCTCGGTATTGTGGGCTGAGACAGAGCAGCCCCCACTGACTATCGACGAGTTCCTATATCTATCTCAAGTACGACCAAACCCACAACACCCGGCTGGTACCTTTTATGCGCTTGCCGGAATAAGAGCAGCCCTTTGATAACCGACCCCCTACCTCCAACAAACACTGGAAAGAGAGATGATTCTGGGCATGCGTTCGTTGGGAGACTGCCGAGCCAGGGCTCTTCGAACCTCGCGTTCCTCGGGCTTTCTTAGAAGCAGGTGACTCGGCAGGTCATTTCTCTATCTTTTCTTGCTATGATACTTTCGAGTCTGACTGGATGTGTTTTGTAGATATCTCCAAGAAAATGTCAAAGCTAGAAGCCGACACTCTAGCTCGGATCAAGGATATGAGGGTGTTGGGTCCGAAGGAGCGGTCTTGGAAGATACTCCTCCAACCGGAACGTCTTCTTCTCTTGGGTTTGGACTCGGCCATGACAGGTATCTTCTGGTTGTTTTGACGCATTCTCCCTAAATTTTATTTAACTCTGTGCTTCTTCTGATGCAGAGATGGCTGAGGCTCGGCCCCTTCTAAAACCTCCCTCCAAAATGAAGGCTCCTTCGAGGTCGGCGATTCTGTCGGAGACTCGACCTTCAAAGAAGCCGAAGACGGTCCCAAAGACAAGGGGGCTAGCTCTCCGACCCGGAAGAAAGGGTGGAAGTGGTGGATGCGGTGGCTACATAGTCTCGAGCGGCTCCCGAGCCAGGACCTGTTGCCGAGGAGGTCTCGGACCAGAGGGAGGAGCAAGAGAGGGGAGACCTCTGGAGGGGAGATGACTCAACAAGAGTCTTCGTTCTTCCAGCGGGCCGTGTCAGACATGGTCCCATGGGCCATCTCTCATGGGGGTGAGAGAGACTTTGCTAGCCTCTTCAACTCCCCCTCGAGGCGGACTCTCGCTCATGTGGCGAAGGTGCTGCTCGAGGTAATGTCTTTTATCTCGTGTTTTGTCTTGAGCCTCTCGCTTGTCTCGGCGACTTAGTTCTGACCTCAAGTTTTTCTTTTATAGTTTGCCCCTTGTGTGCTTAGGGGTAGCTCAGATCTTGCCGACGCTGAGAAGCGAGTTGCAGAAGTGGAGGCACAGCTTGAAGCTATCATGGCTCGAGTTGGCTTACTATCGGGTGACTTGGGGCTTGTTAAGAAGGTCATCGACGATGTCAAGGCTGAGTGTGCTCATGTAGCCTCGCTATTGAAAGAGGCTCTGGAGGAGAGTCGGCGACTCCGTCAGGCTCATGCCTCTTGAGAGGATAGGCTGACTCGAGTCAAGGCTGAGGCCGGGGCAACCATTGAGCAGGCCAAAGATCAGGCCAAGGACCAAGCCATAAAGGCTTTCCTTGAGTCCTGAGAGTTCTCGGAAGAGAGAGATCGCTTGTATCAAGAAGGGTATGTTGAATGTATCCAACTGATGAAGCAATCTTTTTTCAACCTTGATCTCTCGGGGTTCGACGAAGATGCCTATGGATCTGAGAGTCCGGAGGCTGAGGCTACTGGGTCTGCTGATGCTACGGCTGGTATCGCGGTCAAGTCCGAGGCAGCTCCAGGGGTCAGTCCAAGCGGCGGTAGCAGCTGAGTCTGGGCCACCTCCTGAGTTAGCTCCTGATGAACCTTGGAGCTTCATTTGGGTGTCAAACACTTAAAGCACACCAAGCTTCAAGCACTTTAAGCATACCAAGTTTCAAGGCAGGCTCAAGAGCATCTGCAATCGAGAGAGGATTTCGCATGTCGCGGCCAACTGTTTTTGCCTTTATTTCTATTATTCCTTCAATGTAATGTTGAAGTATAGTTAAATGTAATCCGATGTAATACTTACACTGATGAATGAATATATTTGGTTTTTTTATTCACTCGACTCAGTTTACATGTTTTTCATTCTTCATTTTTTAAGTCTTCTCGAACGCTTCAATCGGCCGACCTAAGGGTAGTAGATTTTTAGATGCTCGACATTCCAAGGATGAGGTAGTCAATTGCCTAGTTAGGTCTTCCAATCGATACATCCCAGGTCGGATGGTGCTTAAGACGACATATGGTCCTTCCCAATTGGGTCCCGGTATGCCCGCGCCAAGTTCCTTGGTATTTAGGAACGTTTTTCGGAGGACCATGTCTCCGACTCAAAAACGTCTGATCTTGACTCGGATATTGTAGAACAAAGCCACTTGCCGCTACCGAGCCGTCATTCACAGCCGAGCTCTTTCCCTTTGTTCTTCCACGAGGTCGAGTTCGATAGATAGGAGTTCTTCATTATCTTCCTCATTAAATGAGCTGACTCAAGCTGAAGGCAATCCTATCTCGACTTGGGTGACAGTTTCCGATCCATACGTAAGGAAAAAAAAGAGTTTCTCCCGTGGAAGTTCGAGCAGTGGTTCAGTATGCCCACAATATCTTCGGGAGTTCTTCAACCCATGCCCCTTTGGCTGATCGAGCTTGGTTTGGAGATATTGTTTAATGATTTGTTAACTGCCTCAACCTGTCCGTTCGTCTGAGGGTGATGGGGCGATGGTAAACATTTCTAACCCCAAGATTATCGCACATCTCTTGGTAGCGCCCGTTGTCGAACTGCTTCCCATTGTCAGTAATGATAGTCCGAAATATCCCAAACCGACAAATGATGTTTTTCCATACAAAGTTCGTGATCTTCTGTTCGGTTATCTTTGCCAATGGCACGGCCTCGGCCCACTTTGTGAAGTAGTCCACCGCTACGACAATAAACTTAGTCTGGCCTTTTCACAAAGGGAGTGGTCCGATGATGTCGATTCCTTACTGCGCGAATGGCCAAGGGCCGGCCATGGGAGTCAGTTCTTCGGGAGGTTATCTTGGAACGGCCGCGAATCGTTGGCATTTCTCGCAGCTCTGGACGAGTTTGCGCGCTTCATGATGAATGGTTGGCCAATAATATCCTTGGCGTAGGACCTTGTGCACGAGTGATCGTCCTCCTAAATGATTTTCGTAAATACCTTCGTGAATCTCCCACAATACATAATCAACTTCGTTGAAATTTAGGCATCATAACAAAGGAGCGAAAAATCCTTTCTTATACAATATTCCATTGAGTATGGTATAACGAGAAGCTCGGATCTTCAGCCGTCGGGCCTCGGCACGATCATCGGACAACTCTCCACTGCCGAGATATTGGACGATCGAGTCGAGCCAAGTAGATTCTGAATCGATTGCATGTACGGTCGAGCTGACTGGATCATCGATACTCGGTTTAGCAACGTACTCGATCGAGATGGACTTGGGTATGTCGTCCTCGTCGGCAGAGGCAAGTTTTGCCAAAAGGTCGGCCTTAGTATTTTCTATTCGAGGTATCCGAGTGACAATACATAACTGAAAACCTTTGATCAACTCTTTGGCTTTCTTCATGTATGCTTTCAGCTACTCTTTTCGTGTCTGATACACACTAGTGACCTGATTAACGACCAATTGTGAATCACTGAAGACGTTGAGATGAGTCACGCCCAGACTGGCTGCTAATCGGAGGCCGAGCAATAAGGTTTCATATTCTGTTGTATTATTCGAGGCTTAGAATCCAAGTCTTAAGGCATACTGCATGTAGGTTTGATCGAGAGTTTCTAGGACGACTCCTGCCCCGCTTGCCTTATAGTTGGAAGAGTCATCAACATACAGCTTCCAGGGTTTTGGGTTGGGCAATGACTCGGGAGAAGCTACTGTCGATTGATTAATTGATTTATCTCCAAGCTCAGTAGGTAAATCGACTGGTGGTGTTACTTCGGCTATAAAGTCGGCTACAGCCTGTCCTTTAATAGCTGCTCTCGACTTGTATTGAATGTCAAATTCGCTGAGCTTAATCGCTCACTTTGTTAGTCGGCCGGAAGCTTCCGATTTCTGAGAGATCTAATGTAGTGGAAAGTTGATCATAATGACGATAGTATGAGCTTGAAAGTATGGCTGAAGTCGTCTTGAGGAGACAACTAGTACCAGGGTCACCTTCTCCAGAGATGGATATCTCGTTTCTACCGATAGTAATGTTTTACTGACGTAATAAACCGGCAACTTCTTTCCTTCGTGCTCGCGTATTAAAGCCGAGCTTACGGCTGCTTCTGAAACCGCCAGGTACAATAGCAAAGCTTCCCCAGGCTTGGGTTTCGATAATAGAGGTGGAGATCCGAGGTATGACTTTAATTGCTGGAACGCTGCTTCGCACTCTTCCGTCCAATCTACCGCTTGTCAACCCTTCAATTGCTTGAAGAACGGGAGACATTTTTCAGTAGCTCGAGAGAGGAAGAGGTTGAGTGCGACTATTCGTCCGTTCAGCCTCTGTATGTCTTTGATTATTTTTGGGGACTCCATGTCGAGCAATGCTTTAATTTTTTTCGGATTTACTTCGATCCCTCGCTGGCTGACCAGGAATCCAAGAAACTTACCCGAGCTTACTCCAAAGGCACACTTGCTCGTATTCAACTTCATCTGGTATTTGCGAAGGATCAAGAACATCTCTTCTAGGTCGGCAACATGATCAGTCGCGTGTATACTTCTGACGAGCATATCGTCAATGTATACTTCCATGGTTCGTCCTATCTGTCGAGCAAACGTTTTGTTCACTAATCATTGATAGGTCGCTCCAGCGTTTTTTAAACCAAATGGCATCACATGGTAACAATAAAGTCATTTGTCAGTGACAAAGATAGTTTTAGATTTATCAGATTGATGCATTACAATTTGATTGTATGCAGAATAAGCATCCATAAAGCTAAGGAGTTCATGCCCTGCCGTGCTATCTACCAGATGGTCGATTCTCGGAAGAGGGAAGCTATCCTTTGGGTATGCTTTATTTAGGTCAGTTAGTCAATACAGACTCGCCACTTCCCATTGGCCTTTTTCACAAGTACGACATTAGCTACCCATTCCGGATAGTATATCTCTTCTATGAATTTGGCCTTGAGGAGTTTGTTGACCTCTTCTTTAATGATAGCGTACCTTTTACGGCTTAGGGGCTGTCGCTTCTGTCGGATCGGCCGGTAGGTCGGATCGATGTTGAGTCGATGAGTCATCACCGGATGATCAATTCCTGACATGTCTTCGTGGCTCCATGCAAACACATCAGCATATTGTCGGAGTAGAGCTATTCGTTTGTCTTTCAGGGGGATTGCAGAGACGAACCAATCTGTACTATTTTAGACTCGTCTGTCTCGACCAAAGGTATCGAGATTAGGTCCTCTACCGGTTGTCCTCGCTCGTGGGTATCGGTACGAGGATCCAATGATTCGATCGTGGATACCTAGGCTGGAGCTTTCACTGCCGTGGCATAGCAGCCTCTTACGTCCTGTTGGTCGCCTTTAACGATTCTTACTCCCGACTCGGTTGAGAATTCATGGAAAGGTGGTAAGTCAACACCACAGCTTGGAGAAGACACAGAAAAGGTTGGCCGAATATCGCATTGTAAATTGATGGTTGATCGACTATCAGAAAGTCGACCATTATTGTTGCTTGATGGGGAGGGTTCCCCGCAGTGAGAGGCAATGAAATGACTCCTTCGAGGAGTGTTCGTCCTCCCGAGAATCCGATTAATGGGGTGTGAACCGGCCGTAAAGCTGATCGTTCGATTCTCATTTTGTCGAATGCTTGAGAGAACAGTACATCTGCAAACGACCTTGTATTGACGAGAATGCGTAATACCTTACGGTTTGCTATAGTCAGCGTGACGACCAATGCATCATTGTGCGGATGATAGATGCCTCGAGCGTCTTCGTCGGTGAAGGATATGCAATACTTCTCTCTTTTCTTTTCCTTCGGAGGTCGAGTCAAGATCAGGATCTCAAATTCAGTGCGAGTGATACTCCTCGCATGATTTTTTCGAGCATTTTTTGAGTTGCCCCCGCCTCGGGGACCCGCTACAATGGTTTGAATTTCCTCCATGAGTCGGTTATCACCCGGGCATTCGTTCGTCGTCCCAGTTCTCTCGACATGCTCTCTAAGTCGGCCTTCTCGAATGAGCCTCTCGATTTCTTCTTTTAAATGATAACAATCACTCGTATCGTGCCCATGATCACGATGATAGTGGCAGTATTTTCTCTTGCTTCATCAGTTCGGATTACCTCGGAGTCTGTCCGGCCAGTTGCCAATCACTCGCCCTTAATTTCCATCAAAACCTGTTCTTGTGGTTTATTGAGCGAGGTATATGTTGAAAACTTGCGATCGGGTCGTTTACCTGACTTTCGTTCATCGCGTGTTCGATCATCTTTACGCCTCTTCCCCCCTGCCGAGTTAACTTCTTTTTTGGCTGACTCTTTGGCTGGGGTTTTGTATTCTGAGCGGCTTCACGTAGGTTCCGAGTTTCTTCAGTATCTGCGTACTTATCTGACCGAGCCATGAATTCTGTCAGAGTCATCGGTGGATTTTTATCCAAGGATGCTAGAAACGGTTTGTCTCTAACACCCTGCATGATGGAGTTGAGCGTCGTTTCGTCCGAGTGCTTTCGAACTTCGAGCGACTCGAATTTGAAACGTTTAATATAATCTTTCAGCAACTCTCCCTCCTTTTGCACAATGTTGTTCAGGTGTGCAGGTGGCTTCAACTTTTTCTTCCCTTCGATGGAGTTGGTGAGAAAAGCGTCGCTGAGCTCTGCGAACGAACTGATGGACTTCAGTTTCAACTGTTTGAACCAAAGTCGGGCTACATTGGCTTAAAGTAAGGGAGAAGGCTTGGCACATCACAGCATCCGAGGTATCGTGTAGTTCCATATATGTCTGAAAAGATTCGATATACTCGGTTAGGTCGATTTTTCCGGTGAAGGGTATAATCTGCGGAAGACGAAACCATTCTAGTAACCGAGCTTGCATTACCTCTTCTATGAATGGGGATGCTCTTGCTTCGGACCTTGCCTGATGTGTATTTCGGTCTTGCTTCATGTCTGCAATCTCTTCCCGCACTTCCCTCCTGAAGTCCTAGAGGTCGGCTTTCCGGGGTACATCACTTTCTGTCATTCCCTCAATTGGAGGCCTGTTGCACCTTCTTCGATATATTTCGTGTCGAAGGTCGGTGTCGGGCAGTGGGGCAGTCACGGATTGAGCGGGTGCCAGCTCAGACGAACCATGGTGCTGACTCTGTTGAGGAACAAATCGTGGAGCAACAGGCTGAGGGTCGGCGAATTGTTGTGGAGCGTTCGTCGCCTGACTGTTGAGGGTCAAATATTGCATATTAGACCCAAGTTATTCCCGAATTTATGAACATGCCACCGTTTAAAAGCCTAATTTAATCGTGTTTGTGATGCAAGGTACAGTTGCAAGTGTGGACTGGAAAGGACGGTAAAAGCATGGATTAACGCTCCGACATCACCAAGGCATTGGACGGGACCCCAGGGGACCAAGAACGATGGACTTACACACCAGAGATCCACAAAAATCAAGAAACTGAAGCTCAAATGGCCTGGAACTGGTCCAGAACGCAAGATCATGGGGTTCCCACCATCCGTCCGGCTCAAGAGTTCATGCATGGCCTAAGGACCATAAATTAACCGTACACACCAAATTTCAGCTGTTAGATCCTGGTAGAAGTGGCTTAACGGACAGATCAGCCCATAAACGGTCAATTTTGGGCCCACCTGATATCTGGAAATGCTTCAACTTCGGTCTCAACATCTAAAAATGTGTGGAGCAATGAATGGACGGAACGGATTTTGCGACATGTTACAGTGGACTCCACATGTGCACTGCATGTGCACTAAGTCCAAGTGCACCGGGTGTGCACCTAACCACTCAAACGTCGGTCAGCAGCGCTGACCGACTTCTTTTTTAAAAAAATCAAAAAACGGCAATTTCCGTTTTTAACATCCGCAAACAGAGACCGTCGGTCTCTGTTGTGGGCCCCACACATCGTCCGGACAGACAATCCGGACCGTCCATTATGTCCACGTGGCCCCTATTACCACTTCCAGGTGGCGCAATTCCAAGAAATGGCGGATAATGGTTTCTGATCGTCCAAACACATGATAGATGGTGCAAAGGTTTGATTCGGTGGGCCGCAGCATAGGCGATCCAAAACCGACCGTGTCTGAACGGTTTTTCGTGTAGAATACAATGAACGGAGCGGATTTCTCATATACTGAAGTATGTGGACCCCACCGACTGCCAGAGCTTTCCGCGGAACCTCTGTCACGCGGTCCGGAAAACCGGATATTCCGGCCTGATTTCCGACCACATCATCGACCAAGAAGCTGATCCAAACCGTCCAATGCTCTCAAAGGACGGCGCCGACCAAAGCCCAGTCATTTTAGTGGTTCCTTGTAAATGTGGAAGATGGCAGCGGTAAGGAACATTTTCATATGTCCAGTGATGGTGTGGCCCATCCGAAACATGAATTCACGTCCAATTTGAGCCCGTGATCAGGCATGAATACAGAAGCTCGAATAGTAGATTTGATGCACCATAAAGTCAGCCTAAGTGGACCCCACCGACTTCATCCATGGAAACGGAAGTTTCCGTTTTCTTTCAGTGCAGCTGTTGTGCGTCCGGAGCGCGTCTGCGAGTTCCGGATATTCCGGAATGTTGTGGCCCGCCATCGTTGATCGGATGGCCGATCTGGACCATTAAGGAGGAGTCTAGGTCAGACACGACCCTAGCCATGGAGCTAGATTGCAAAGTGAGGCCGTACACTGTCCCGAAAATCAGGCCAAGCGCAGGTTGGTTTGTGCTTTTGCTATGCATGGTGCGTGGAGAACTCCCCACCGTACTCCCTGCTTATAAAAAGAAGAGGAAAGAGAGAGTCGGGGCTCATTCCAGATCATCTCATCTACGGCTGAAGACAGGAAGGGACAGGGAAGAGAAAGAGACAGGGAGAGAGATTTTTTTATTTTATTTTTAATGTTTTCATCCCTCTCCTATTGAGAGATCTAGCCAAACATGTCAGGCTAAACCCCTTAGCTAGGGCTAAGGGGTGAAGCTTGTAGTGAGATGGGAAATTCTACGGCTTGATTTACGTTTGAATGACTTTGATTTTAGTTGATAATTAAGGAATACTTTAGTTGTTAATGGTTTGTTGTGACTGAAATTACAATAGATTTGCAATGGCTTGAGTATTTCCTTTTCCTTTTCCTTTTGTGATTATGAAGTCGGGAAACTCTGTTGTTCACCATCGTCTCCTGGGCATGGTTGGATGATGGCACCCTTCCTTCCGTTCATACATCTCTCAGATTGATTGTAGATCGGTTTAATTCTGTTGTTGGCTTTGCCTCATGAGCATGGTTTTGTGATGGAATCCATTCTAATCTACATCCGTCTTTTCTTTTGAAACTAGATCAAAGGAAGTTCAAATCGAGTTTTAGCGACATATCTTCCAACTGGATGAAGATGAGACTCGAAGTCCAGTTGTGTTCTTGAATCAAGCATAGATCGCCCTGATCTCTACAAGTGGATCCTTGGCACCCTAGTTCCCTACCTTTGAATTTTACATACTTTAGATTACTGTTTCATCATTATTTACTCATATTCACTTGATTTAGAATTCATCTTAGCCTAGTTCTATTTCTAGTTAGTTTCAGATCACGTACAGGTTTCAGTCCCTGTGGATTCGACCTCGGTCTTACCGAGTTTATTACTACATCACAACCCTATACTTGGGGAGTGAACACTGACCTTTTGTGCACTGAGGAAACGGGACTTGCTGACGATGAATTTGTTCCAACATTTGCTTCATGACTTTTATATCAGATCTGAGTTCCTGAACTTCCCTGTCCAACCGTCCATTGCCACGGTTCCGCTGGGTATTCCTAGTCGCAGCAAAGGTTGCCGGACGAGTAGCCGAACCCTGTCGGTTGTCGGGTCGATTCTGAGCTCCTTGGGCTCCGTTCGTACCTGGTGGTCCTTCGGTTGCAGGCGGTCCAGTGACAGTGACCTCATTCGGTTCATCTTGAACAGTCCTTTTGGTTCTTGTCATTAAAACTTATTTAAAGCTTCTGGATAAAGCCAAGAAAATGACTTTTCGTATCATTTCCCTCAAACGGCGTCAAACTGTTGATGCAAAAAACTGGTGCGTCTTCCCTCCTTCCGTTCACCGCACAAAAAGGAGACAAAGGAGACCCTGACTAGAGTCAGGGACCCTCCGATGTTAGAGGCAGGATCGAGAAGAAGGGTTTTCAGTAGAGGTTTTCTACATACCTTCCATTGTAGAGATTTCCTATTTTTATAGGAATGAGAGGGTCCCGTCGCGCAGGGATTCTCTTCCGAATATATTGGAGATTTGATTTAGTTGAAATCTGTTTACCGATTCTGCCCGATCCCGAGATCTTCGAGGTCGGGAATCCTTTTCATAAGATTTTCAGGACAGTATTTATGTTTACACCATCTCTTCCTTGATCGGCTCGGCCTTAACCGACTCTAGTAATAAATAGTCTCAGCTGGCTGCAAGGATTGGGTTTTTTGCCTTCTGTCGGATGAAATAAAGTCGGTCTATAACCGATATCCTTTCTTAATCCGATTGCTGACAGTGTAACCGACCTAATATGGGACGGTTTTATGGTCAGTCATGAGACTTCTAGCGTTCGGACCTTAATCGGTCCCTTTAGACGTTGCTACCTCATTATCCGATTCAACTTTATCCGTCTTACATTTTTTCGTCTTATGGCTCCTGACCTCGTAAGTCTCGTTCAGGTTTTATCTACATGAATCCGAACTGAGTCTCTCCTTTAAGCGTTTTAGTCGTCTTGCCTTGGCCTTCTCTCGACCGGGCTGATTGCCTCGATAATCCAAGCAATGTTAGTAGAGTTGGTCCATTCCATATCCGGGCCTCCGGACTTGTCACCCCAACAAAGTTTATTAAAACAATCGAGCAAAACTTTTTTTTTTTTTTTTCAAGATCAAGAGAAATTGCTTTCATCCAGCAGTATATATATTTTTCTAAATAAATAGTGTTTTCCCATAACATTATTTTTCTATACATATTAACGGTACTTTTATTTCCATAGAATTTACACATATTTACATTTCCATACAAACACACAACTGTTATTTTCTATGAGAGAGAGAGAGAGAGAGAGTCCATGGGACTACCAATTCAAGTGGCATCAGTGCTCGTACCAGGCTAAACGATGGTACCCACCACCAAATCCCGCGGACGACATAGATCTAAAACTCGCTGGAATAAACTCTGATAGAAACTCGTCCGAGTCAACTCTACTCGGCTAGATTTCGACCCGAGTTGCTGGAAAACTCGAAACTGTAACTGACTCGACATCTTAACCCGGCTGAAATCGAGTCTATTCTCCGAGTCATCTCGACTCGGCTGTCTATCGAGTCGAGTCGAGTTTCGGGTTTTTGAACTGTGGCGTAGGTCTCCTCATGCACGACCATTTCCAGTAGTAGCAGCAGCTCTCATCCGACTCCCCCAAGAGGCTGACGTGACGCGGCTGTAAGAACGAGTCATCAGACCCGCCAGCTGCGAGTCCCAGTCTCCAAAGCCCGCTTTTCTAATCTCGCCTTTCTTTAATAAAACGCCGCTAAAACCGTTCTTGAGGCTGTAATCGTAGTCCTGCCGAAGCACAGGATCGGATAGCACCCTGTATGCCTCCCGAGCCTCTATGAACTGCTTCGTGAAGTACTCCTTTTTGTTATCTGACCGACACGTGTCCGGATGCCACCTCCGCGCCAGCTTCCGGAACGCGGCCTTGATCTCGTCCTGACCGGCGCTCTCGGTCACCGACAGGAGTTCGTACATGGTTGTGGGATGAGCTGACGTGGCGGCGGAGGTATAAAACCGGGGTTTGTAGGGAAGTGTGGTTTTAGGGAAGGGGGGTTTTGGGGTTGAGAGCGGTTTTGGAGCGAGTCTGAGAGTGAGAGAGTGACAGTGGGATTGCATGGTTGTGTTTGAGAGAGAGGAGAGAGTTTGGAGAAAAAGGGCATGAGATGGGGTGGGCTTTTTGGTGTTTATATAGGAGAACGGATGGGCTACTCCTGGTGGTGGGTGCTGTGGGCCCCACCATGATGTATATGTATCATCCATTTTTACATATCATTTTAAATCTTAATGAGATATAAATCTCAGGTGGACCACACCACAGGAAAACAGTAGTGATTGGATATCCACCATTAAAATCCTCCTAAGGCCTAATGTAATGTTTATTTGACATCCAATCTGTTAATTAGGTCATACAGACCCAGGTGAAGGGAAAAAACAAAGATTAGCTTCATCCAAAACTTTTATGGCTTCTAAAAAAGTTGTTAATGGTCAACGTTCATTTAAAACTGTTTCCTGTAATGTGGTCCACTTTGAGATCGGGATATATCTCATTTTTGGTCTCATACCATAAAATTATCTAAAAAAATAGATGGACGGCATGGATGAAATACATACATCATGGTGGGGCTCACAGAGCACCGACCAGCAGCCATTGGCTGGTGGCGGGGGAGTAGCCAATCCGTTTCCTTTATATAGCGTGTGGGGGAAAGGGACGTGGGGCCCACTTAAGAAGCTGCGGATTAGATTTCATGTCCCGGTGGTTTCTCTTCTGGGGGCTGTTTGGATACACCCTATATCATTTGTGGTGTCAAAGGCATACGTGTGAGACGATCACGGCCATCCAACCCACGTCCCCGTCCTGGTGCCAGCTAATAATGCGTTGACTATAAACCAGCTATTTCTCCATTTTTTTTTTTTCCGAACGTGTTCCCTACCTGATGAGTTGACCAGCCTATCTTTATATCACGTTCACTGAGCACCACCTGATGAACGTCCCAGATCTCACACACGTGCGGTGCCTCACTGAGTGTCCCACCTGTGTGGTCCACAATCTGCCATCACGCGAATTGCATCAAAATTTCTATTTCTGACATGAAATAATTAAAATTGTATATGAGTCCGTACGATGCCTTTTTTATTTTCTCCGTGACCTAATTTACGGAAAGCTACCTTTCAGGGTTCGGATAGGTAAGCAGCCGAAAAGATAGAGGTATTTTTGTCGTTTTTAGGTTTCTACATATAACTGAGATGTAGTTTCATTTTCTTTTTGGGGAATGAAATTGGTGGGTAGTACGTTGGTTCTCCCACTGATCAAAACATAGGAATTGAAGAGAAGATGAAGGGAGCTATCATCTATTCATTTTTAAACCCATAGAAAGGACATTCAAATGGATTCTGAGATTAATGTAACAGCTAGGGTGCAACTCTCGCCATTAGCAACCGTGGCAAGCACATAGGATGATTGGGACCGTTGGTCTTAGGCCTACCAATGGCTGGGCTAGGGTAAAAGTCATTAGCCACCTGTCACCATCCAATAATCCAGTGATTTGCTGGCTGAGATTGGAATGGCTCTCCAACCTAAAAGCCACTGATCGGACGGATATCACAGCTTGTTTTCTCCTTTGGCCATAAACTAAGGGTCATGATCATGACATGTCTTTGTTGTTGTCCGACAAAGAGTGAACTACCTATAGCTGAAAGTAGAGCTGGGCATGGGACGACTCGCCCGACCCGATTCAGCTGACTCGACCCAAACCGAATGGGTGAATCAGTATGAAACAAGTAGGCTTCACCTCATCCGAAGTCAAACCAAGTTGAGTTTGAGTTACCCACTAAGTGGACCGAGACTTGATCCGATCAGACTCGACTCGAATTCAGGTGTGTGTGTGTGTATATATATATGGGAAAAGGTGTTATGCGCTCGACCTCACGATAAGCTCCCGTGAGGTAGAGCTGTGTGAGCCCCACCGTGATGTGTTTCGACCATCAACACCGTGCATTTGATGGGTCCCCTTTAAATTATGGGATACCCCAAAAATCCGTCGTATACGGAACTCAGGTGAGCCATACCATCTAAAATTATGTGAAGATACCGTTAAAACATATAAAAGCACTTGGTGGGGCCCACCTGAGTTTTGCATGCGCCTGAAACTTGGTCTGAACCCTCATTCCAGTGGGACACACATAATGGATGGCCTGGATTTGCAAACCACATGTCGGTGGGCCCTCAAAAATGGTTATGAATGTTTTAATGGTGCACGGCCCCTCTCTACTTCTGTATGTGGTGTGGCCCACACAAGTCACGAATTGACTTGATTTTTGAGACCTAGGCACACGATGGAATGGTGCATCTGACTAATGGGGTAGATGTTCGAAACGCATCACGGTGGAGCCCACATAGCTCGACCTCCTGGGACGTTAAAATCAGCTCGAGTGCATAGTACCTTTTCCCCATATATATATATATATATATATATATATATATATATATATATATATATATATATATATATATATATATATATGGAAAAGGTACAATGCGCTCGAGCTGATGATAAGCTTATCGTGAGGTCGAGCTGTGTGAGCCCCACCATGATGCGTGTCGACCATCAACACCGTGCATTTGATGGGTACCCTTTAAATTATGAGATATCCCAAAAATCAGCCATATATGGAACTCAGGTGAGCCATACCATCTAAAATTATGTGAAGACACCGTTAAAACATATAAAAGCACTTGGTGGGGCCCACCTGAGTTTTGCATGCACCTGAAACTTGGTACGAACCCTCATTCAAGTGGGACACACATAATGGATGGGCTGGATTTGCAAACCACATCTCAGTGGGCCCTCAAAAATGGTTATGAATGTTTTAATGGTGTACGGCCCCCTCTCCACTTCCGTATGTGGTGTGGCCCACACAAGTCACGGATTAACTTGATTTTTGGGACCTAGGCCCACGATGGAATGGTGCATCTGACTAATGGGGTAGATGTTCGAAACGCATCACGGTGGAGCCCACACAGCTCGACATCATGGGACGGGCCGTCAACTCGAGCGCATTGTACCTTTTCCCATATATATATATATATATATATATATATATATATATATATATATATATATATAGGCATGCTCACCTACGCACCTACGCACGTACGCACCTTTGCACACGTGTCATGGGTGTCGAATCCGAACGGTCCATAAGATGCGAAATCCCATGAAACCTTAGGAGGTGAATTTTCACCCTGATCTAAGATTTTGGTGGGCCATAGCAAAGAGAAATTCAAATCAAGGGAAGAAACTGTTTACATTTTTCATGGCCCACCAAAGTTTTGGATCAAAGTAAAATTTCGTACCAGTGGGTTTCATGAGGTTCTGCTTCATGTGGACCATTCAAATTTTTGAGAATCATTAGATATGATGAGTTCTCAAAAAAGTTCGTATGTAGTACGTATGAACTAGTTCACAGGTGAGCATTTCTGTGTGTATATATATATTCTAATTTTTTAATTATATTTAACCCTATACGCTAGTCTGACTCGATCCCAAACTCTCCCTCCCTCATCCTCCTCTTCTTCCAAGCTCACAACCACCCACCACCATCACCACCCTTCTCCTCTCTCTCACCTCTCCACTCCCTCCCTCCCTCTTCCAATAAGTCGGACAGCTACCTACCACCATCATTACCCTCCTCTCACTCTCCACTGCCTCCCTTCCTCATCTCTCAATTTGAATTGGTGCCAACTTGAACTGACTCGGTATTTTTGATTTGGTCGAACTCAGTTTGAATTAGTCCAGGCCACCTGACCCAAATTCAGATCGATTTAGGCATACTCGACTACTCGACTTAGTACCAAGTCAAGTCGAGTTCAAGCTAGACTATTTCAAAATCAAATCAAGCCAGGCCAGCCATAACTTGGTCCGACTCGACTGGATACCCACCTTTAGCTGATAGTTATTTGAAGTACCATCGTATGTACTCTACCAGGGCAGCGGATTAGGTGAGACCTTGGCCTCAGCCAAGACGGTGCTGCCGTAATGTGGGGCCCAACTTGATTTAGAATTCTGTATCTGCACTATCCATCCTTTTTTAACAGATCATTTTAGGGCACAATTGCAAAAATGAAAATGATCAAATTATCACATGGACCATAGCCTAGGAAACAGTGGTGATTGAACAATCTACCATTAAAAGCTTCTTAGAGAGCACCTTAATGTTTCCTTAGTGATTATTTGCCATCCAATCCGCTGATAAGGTCACATAAGCCTGGATGAAAGGAAAAAATCAAATACCAGCCTGATCAAGAACGTTAGTGGTCCATTAATGGTCAATCACCACTATTTCCTAAGGTATGGCCCACCTTATAATTGAATCTGCTTCATTTTTGGGATTGTACCCTAAAATGATCTAGAAAAACGGATGGCCTACGTGGATACAAAATACATACACTAAGGTGGGCCCCACTGTCAGGTCAATTCTTTATCAGACGTACGTATGATTGGTTTACTGGAAAAAAAACGTACGCATAACACTGTAGATTGAATTTATTAAAGAAATTAGTGTACGCAGCGGAAGTATGGTAACTTGTGGTGCACCTGCATTTTTTTCCCACCAAATAGAACTTACGTGGGAGATCCTTACCATGCATGCAAACGGCAGGGCATCATCAAGATCACCTGATATAAAAATCTACATTCATAGAATAGATAGACAGCAGACGGTCTGATTCAATGACCTGTTAGGAGCCTGAGATGATTCTGTCTCATCTCATGCCAGGAAGATATCAACGGCAGGGATTTCTTTCCCAACTGATTGACTGCGCTAAAACATAGTACTATATACTACGCTAAAACATAGTACTATATACTACACTAATTAATTTGAGCTGATGTGTGCTAATGAACCTAGTCATTCATGGACAATATTGGCATGTATCATGCTAGTTTTGAAAGATAGTTTAAACTTAAGGAATGAAATGAATATGACATAAATATACCGTGTTTGGCGCATGGCATTGGGAAGGATTAGGTAGGATGGGATTCGAAAAAACGTAATCATTACACATGGCAGGGTCATTACACATGGCAGGGATTATCCCCTGTTATCATGGAACAATGAAGGGATATACCCACCATCATTTGAAACTATTGAGAATAATATATGTGTTATATGCAAACTGTTCATTTGTTTTGTAACCTCATTTTATAGCATGGGCCTAAAAATGAGGCAGATCTAAAACTTATGTGGCTTCAAAGAAGTTTTCAATTGTAGGTATTCAATTCCCGCTGTTTTCTATGGTGAAGTCCACTTGAGCTTTAGATCTATCTAATTTTTTGACTCATGCTCTGAAATGATCTCGAAAAATGGGTGAACGGTGTGGATATAGCCCACACATCATGGTGGGACCTACACAACTTGCCAACGTTGAATGAATCTAAGCAACTTAGGTTAAAAGAACTCTTCTAATATTGACATGTACTACATTAAGGGGGTGTTTGGCCCATGACATTGGGAAGGACTAGGTAGGATGGGATTCAAAAAAATATAATCATTACACATGGCAAGGATTGTCCCCCGTTATCATGGAACAATGAAGGGATATACCCACTATCATTTGAAATTATTGAGAATAACACATGTGTTATATTCAGACCATTCGTTTGTTTTATAACCTTATTTTATGGCATGGGCCTAAAAACGAGGTAGATCTAAAACTTATGTAGCCTTAAAGAAGTTTTCAACTGTAGGTATTCAATTCCCGCTGTTTTCCATGGTGGGGTCTACTTGAGCTTTAGATCTATCTGATTTTTTGACACATGCTCTAAAATTATCTTGAAAAATGGGTGGACAGTGTGGATATAGCCCACACATCATGGTGGGACCTACACAACTTGTTAACTTTGAGTGAAGGTTAAAAGAGCTCTTCCAATATGGGCATGTACTATGCGGGGTGTT
The DNA here is from genome assembly GCA_021015155.1 of Magnolia officinalis. NCBI lineage: Eukaryota > Viridiplantae > Streptophyta > Magnoliopsida > Magnoliales > Magnoliaceae > Magnolia > Magnolia officinalis. Next base: position 61,530,757 of record JAJHSJ010000014.1, read on the forward strand.
TGGTTCATGACATTGGGAAGGATTAGGTAGAATAGGATTCAAAAAACATAATCATTACACACGGGAGGGATTGTCCCCGGTTATCATATTATAATAGGATAAGCTTAATTTCATGCTATGTTTGTAACAGGATAGTGCATTGAAGGGATATATCAACCATCATTTGAAACTATTGAAAATAACACATGTGTTATATTCAAACTGTTCAGTTGTTTTGTGACCTCATTTTATGCCATGGGCCTAAAAATGAGGCAGATCTAAAACTTATGTGGCCCCAAAGAAGTTTTCAACTATAGGTATTCAATCCCCACTGTTTTCTATGGTGGGGTCCACTTGGACTTTAGATCTATCTGATTTTTTGACCCATGATCTGAAATGATCTCGAAAAATGGGTGGACGGTGTGGATATAACCCACGCATCATGGTGGGACCTAGGACCTTCATAACTTGCTAACGTTGAGTGAATTGGCACATGACCCAATGCAATTCCATCTTATCGAATTCCAAGCTTTTCCGTCAAGCTTTTCCGTTCTTCCCACGCATTAGGTGGAATTGGCGAAATCGGATTCCGTACTGAGTTACTATGTATTTATCTTACTGCATAAACTCAGTTGGGCCCACTATAAATTTATGTGGTTCATCCACACCTTCCATCGGTTTTTCCATCTAAGTTTAGGCGTGGAGCCCAAAATTGAAGCTTATAGAAATCTCAAGTGAACCATTCGACGGGAAATAGTCGAAATAATGATTTCCACCGTTGAAACATTTCTAGGCCCCACAATGACATTTAGTTTTCATCCAAACTGTTCATAAGACCAAAAAAAAAAAATGGATGAAGGGAAAAAACAAATATAATCTTGATCCGAAACTCCTGTGGCCCCAAGAATTTTTCAACGGTATAAATTCAATTCACACTGTTTCCTATGGTGTAGTCCATTTTAGCCTTGCATATACTTCTTTTTTGAGTTAAGGCCCTAAAATTATATTTTAAAATGGTTGGACAGACCGTACGCTTAACCCACTAAGTTACTCAGTACCCAATCTGCTTCCGGAATGCAATTCCATCTCACCTAATCCCATCTAATACGGAATGCATCTCACGTCTTAAATAATTTTTAATAATGTAATATGATGGTCTCCTCAGATTCAATGACTTAGAATACAAGTAATTTCCCGTATATATCAATATCATACAAATAGATAAGCCCAAGAGCGTTAGGGATGTTGTTCAAAGCATCAATGAAAAGATAAAACAGTAAAACCAACATCACATGATTTTATTTTATTGGGAATTATATGATGGACGATCCACATCTTTGCACAATATAAAATTAAAATCCTTTGGAATACTCATAAAGTTGGTGCCAATCGACGATCATGACCGTTGGTCTGTTGAATATCTCATGGTTGAATTATTCCTTAAAAAATTTCTCTGATGGTAGAGTTTCGTTCTTTCAATTTAATACCTACGGATGGTCAGTTGAGAGAAGAAATACCACAAAAATCTACAATCTACTATAAAGGGACTCAAGATTGCGTAGGTCATGGTCCATCCATGGCAGGATGCAACTGCTCAATGGTATGGATTACAGGACCATGGGCCCTACTTCTTGTAACAGAAGACGTGCGTACGATAATGTGCAGTGACCATGGTCGTGTATCATCACCATATATTATAATTTCTCTTATTTTATTTAGTTTTTATCTTGGTGTGGACGGTACCATCCACGGACCACGGGTCATTGTCCTGATCATCGTCAAACGTGATGTTTGCTGCCGCACAGTCCGAACACGTGGACGTGCTTCAATGATCCAAACCGTTTAACAGGTGGCCTCAACGTGATTGGATTTACAATAAAAAGGGTCATCCAACATTGAATCCTTCAAATCCTGGATGGTTTAACTATTTCTCTCTGAATAAGGTCGCCATTATCACTGCTGATTCCTGTGGTGTGGTTCACCTGAGTATTAGATTTGCCTCATTTTTTGGTTTTAACCCTTTAATGATATGGAAAAATAGATGAACGGTGTGGATAAAACCCTTACTTCATGGTGGGCCACTCAGAGCCCTTGCCTGGGCGCGGATTGGATACTGACAAGGTCAGCAGCCAAATTGTTACTGACAAAGCTCTGTGGACTCCACCATGATGAATGTGTTGTATCCATACCGTCCAACCATTTTTAGTGATCGTTTTATGGCATTACGAAAATAATGATATAGATCTAAATTTCAAGTGGACCTATCACAGAAAACTGTGGGAGCCGTCACACTCACCGTTGAAATATTTATAGGGCCCACAGTGATGTATTTTTGAGATCTATCTTATTCATAACTTAACATAGAGATAGATAAAGTGAAAACAAAAATATCAGCTTCATCGAAAACTACTGTGGCCTTTAAGAAGTTTTGAACGGTGGATGTCACTGTCCCCACTATTTTCTATGGTGGGGTCCACTTGAACTTTACGTCTATATCATTTTCTTTGTAATACCATAAAACAATCTCTAAAAATGATTGAATTGTATGAATACAATGTTATAAATATATTGATTTTAATATATATTTTAATAATATATTATAATAAAGTATTTGAAAAAATGTTTGAAAAAACACGTTTTTCAAGATTTTTGGAATAGTCCCACATGGGAAAGAGAAGAGAAAGAAATCGGGTTTAAATGAAAACAGCGGAGTATTATAATATTTACCTTGGTAGTCCGTGGACTATTGACCTTGCGTCACCCGCGCGCGCGCTCGGGCTCGGGCTCGGGCACGGGCACGGTCTCGGACTCGGACTCGGACTCGGACTCGGTCTCGGTCTCGGTCTTGGGCTTGGGCTTGGGCTCGGTGCGAGGGCGTGGACATGTGAGGCAGTATGGCTGTAGAGGCGCTAGTGGCGCACTTTGCACTTGTCGCAGAGGGTCGCTCCCTTCGCGAACCGGAGCGAGACAGGTGCGAGTCGCGGTGCGACTAGTGGCTAAGGCAGATGGTTGGACGAAAATCAAGTGGACTGAATGAGAGTCCCTCTGATTATATAGAGGCTGAAAATATAGCTGTTGCACAAATGTGTAACAGCTATGGAGTTAATTACAGAAACTGTTGCTAACAGTCATAAAACGGCTAGCCCAACAGCTATAAAATAGCTAGTCAGCTCTCTCACAACAGCCATATAACGGCTAGTTTCCAACAGCCATATAACGGCTAATTTTCTCCAACAGCTAGAAAACGGTCATGGAATTTAATTCCCTGGACCATAAACCCCAGCATCATAGCCTATAAAAAGAGGGTCTAGATGGGTTTCCAAACAATCTCAACTCACTCCAGCAAATCCATACGAATTTCCAGCAACAAAGCAAGGCTTGAACCTTAGCTTGAAGAATAGACCAGAGGTGTGGTCTAGGACTGTTCAACTGAACCAGTGGCTGACGAATTGAACTGACCAGTGCAGTGGTCAAACTCCTTTTTTTTCTCTTTCTTCTCTTTCTTTTGGGATTTTTCTTTTATATTGTAATATTGCCAGATAGTGTGTAAAAGAGTTCCATTTGGTAGGCCTTCGTGTTTGCTGAACGCAGACCCACACCAGGCTTGTCGTATCCTAGAAGCAATTTGCCTGTAACCTATCAGCATACTCAATCCACTTGAGTAGGGGCAAATAACGCTTTAAGGACAGCGTTTCAGACGTGCTTCAGCCTGTCCTTAGTTCTGACCGAAGTGATTCTTGGTTTCCATATTATACAGATATTACATTAATCTGTATAAAATTCTCAACATACAACACATGCATCATGGTGGCATCCACATAGATTGGTGACGTAACTTCAGTAACGATTTGGCTACAGCCTTTGTCAGTACCCAATCTGCTCCCCTTTGTTTGCGGGGAGTGGATTGGATTCTGAATGCTTTAGTAGCCAGAACGTTACTTAAGTGAGGTGGCAAAATGCCATTGATGCCAACCGGCTATTTCCTTTCAATAAATACCCTCCCAACCGAGATACATTAGAGGATGATTTTCCGTTTAGGCCGTGTATGCACTCTGCCACGCACAAGTAATGATTTATCTTTAAAAAAAAAAAAAAGGGACGTAGATTTCTTGCGACGAGACATTTCAGGAAGTTCTTGCGCTAGGAACCAGGTGGAGCCCACTGTGATGTTTGTGAGAAATCCTACCCGTTCATCTATTTTTTGAGTTCAATTCAAACTTGAAACAAAAAATGAACCATTTCTAGAACTCAAGTGGGCCAAAAACATGATAATTGAACGTCCACAGTTGAAATATTCATATGCCACAGTAGTTTTGAGTCATGCTAATATTTTTTATTTCAGTTCATCCTACTATGTCACAGAAGTTTTGAGTCATGCTAATATTTTTTATTTCAGTTCATCCTAGTAGGAATGAAGTTATAAACTGTATGGATGGCTTGTAAACATCACTTCGAACCCAGGTAGATTTTAACGGTAAAAATTTTCTTAACTACATTTTCCTTTCGTAGGGCACACTTAACTTTTGGATACGGCTCATTTTTGGCATAATGTCCAGAAGTGAACTCAAAAAAACGGATGGAAGGGAAGGATTTCTCACAAACATCACAGTGGACCTGGTTCCAGCGCAGGAAGAAATCCGCGCCCTAAAAAAATGCATGTGGAGTTTAACGGTACGTGGCCAAGGGAAGCGGAATGTGTAAGCAAACTCTGCGGGGGTACACCGTGATTTATGGATTTTATTCCTTCTGTCCGTCCATTTTATAAGATAATTTTAATGCCTTAGCTTAAAACCTAAGCATATAAAAGGCAAAAACCGACCACACTAAAGGAAACAACGTGAATTGAATTTATACTGTTGAAAAATTCTTGGGGGCACAGAAGTTTTGGATCAAGATTTTATTTGTTTTTTTACCTTTATCCATGTTTTTCGATCGTTTGAACAGTTTGGATGAAAAATAAACATCACTGTGTGGGGCCTGGAAAGGTTTCAACAGTGGAAATAATGGCATGGTCCACTTCACAGTTTTACAGGCTTCAATTTTGAGCTCAACGCCTAAAATTAGATGGAAAAACAGATGTAAAGTGTGGATAAATCATATAAATTTACAGTGGGCCCAACTGAATTTTCTCAGTACGGTAATCTGATTTCATGGCCGAGTGGTGCACGGCGAAAAGGGTGAAAGATCCGTTAACGGATCTAACGGAGTAGCATTTATATCAAGGGAACAGCCGCTTGGCATACACCAACGGCGTTTTGCCACATCACTTCAGTAGCGTTTTGGCTACTGAAGCGTTCAGTATCCAATCCGCTCCCCCTTGGGTGTGCCGAGGTGGGACAGGCGGGGGATGTACCCTGTCCGCATCCATATGATTGTGCCGTTCACCAGTTAGCCCCAAAGCAGGTCCACACACCATGTGGGCGACAAGTATGTAAAATCTGGACCATTGGTCATCATACAAGTGGGCCACGTGAATGTTGATCCAGACCGTAGGGTTGTGTACTGTGGGGTTAGAACATGTAATTAGGGGCGTGCACCATAGAGGATCATGAACGCGGATTGGGTGGTGACCCTGCCACCACCTACCTCCGTGATGGCAGGACTCTGTGGGCCCTACCTTGATGTATGTGTTATATCCGTGCTGTCCATCCGTTTTGCCACCTCATTTTAATGCATACGCCCAAAATTGAAGCATATCCAAAGCTCAAGTAAACGACACCACAGGAAACAGGGGATAATGCCGTCCACCGTTGAAACCTTCCTAGGGCCCACTATGATATTTATTTGTCATCCAAACTGTTCATAAGGTCATGAAGACCTGGATGAATGGAAAACAAAATATCAACTTCATCCAAAACTACTGTGGACCCCAAGAAGTTTTCAACGGTAAACGTTCGATCCACGTTGTTTCCTGTGGTGTGTTACACTTGAGCTTTGCATATGCTTCGATTTCTAGTTCCTGCCTTAAAATGAGCTGGAATAACGAATGGACGGTGTGGATAAAACATATAAATCATGGTGGGCTCTACAAAATCCACGCACTCCCTTGTCCGAGTACTCCCATATCAGGAAGTAGAGCTAGGCATTTCATATTCGAACCGGTGGATCAAACCCAATCAGACCCGATTCGAACAAAACCGATGGTCAGGATCGGGTAGCATAATCTAGATCCGAATTTTTTTCGGGTCGAATCTGAATAGGCCCTATTCCGAACCGACCTGATCTGGAATCCGATCCGATTCCGATTCGGACCGACCCGATCCGGACCGTGTGTGTATATATATATATATATAATATATATATATATATATATATATTATATTACTTTATTACCTCACCCAACTATTTTTTTACCCTACCCTAACTGCGCCTCTCGCCGCCACGCCGAACCCTAAAAATCCTCAAATCGTATTCGTCTTCTCTACCCTACCCGCACCCAAAGATAGTACGGGTTTTTGTTGGGGGGAATGGGTCTGAGGCTGATTTGGGAAAAGGGGGCATTTTGTTCTTTCCAAGAGGCGGGAATGCTGCGGCAGAAGAGTTGGGTCGGACTCCCGCGTTGAAAGATTGTGGCTCGTCGCAGAAGGCCGCAGCTAGCGTTGTCATGCATGAGAAGAAGCCTCAGATTTCTGCTGCAAATGAGCCTGCTGCTAAGTGGGTTTTCTTTTCTTTTTTTTTTTTTTCTTTTTTTTTCTTCCAGCATTAAACAAAAAGAAGAGAGGAAGTGGCGTAATTGTTCTTTGTTTTTTGGTGGGTTTTCTGTGAAAAACTAGGCTTTTTATTATTATTGAAGCTCTTCGATAAGTAGAGGAAAAACTGGTGTGATTGCTCTTGTTTGTGGGGTTTTTCTTTTTCTTTTTTTTTTTCAGCTCTTCAAAAGTGAATTCATTCGATCAGCCAAACATCTGATGCTTCATTACCATTGTATATAATGTGATCTGAACCTGGGCTAATCTGATCCGACTCGATTTTCCTGACCAAGTCGGACTCGAATCGGTCCAGGTCAGCACAGGTTGGGATCGGATCGGGTCAGAGGACCTGGACTTGGTCCCAGATAGGACTGAGTTCAGGTCAGGCCATGTAGAACTCGAGACCGAGGTCGAGTTGGGCTCAATCCGATTTGACTCGGTCCGATGCCCAGCTCTATTAGGAAGTAAAACAGTCCATGGTCTACCTTCACATTGCAAGGAGGAGATGGATTTTTTTTTGGAGCGGATTACGTGTTACCCGGGTAACACCTTACCCTTATCGTGTGGGGCCCACCTTGATGAATGTTTTCTATATCCATGCCGTCCATCCATTTTTTTCTGGAGCATTTGAGGTCCTAATCTGAACGCTTAAGCAGATCCAAATCTCTGGTGGATCACACCACTGGAAATAGTGGTGAATGACCATTAAAAAATTTTATGGGCCACAAAAGTTTTGGAACAAGCCGATCTTTGCATTTTCACTCCATCAAGGCTAGTTGACCTTATCAACGGGTTGGATGGGAAATAAACATTACGATGGCTCCTAGGAAGTTTTTAATGGTGTGCGCTCAATCACTACCGTTTCCTGTGGTGTACTACATTTGAGATTTGGATCTGCTTAGTCTTTGGAACCTACATCCTAAAATGCGTTGGAAAACGGATGGACGGCATGGATATATGACAAATCATCAAGGTCGGCCCCACGGTATGAGTAATATTTCGGATTTGGCTTATGCTACTCGATCCTGACCATCGGTTCTGTTCGAATCGGGTCGGATTGGATCTAATCGGGTCGGATCCACCGGTTCGAGTATGAAATGCCCACCTCTAGCACATGTCAAAATCACAATGATCCAATTATCTAAACCGTCTGATAGGACCATGGACCATGTTATACTTAACTGTCCAGCTGATCAGTATCCAACCTAATTAGGATCGTTAGTTCAGTGCATTTAGATGGACTATCAGTATATTCTGATAAATAGTAACCACTTGATCAATGTCTTTCAGTATGGACGGTCAAGATTGTTTCCGCAAAAAAAAAAAGGCCCATTCAGCAATTTGAAACATCTGTTTGTTAGGGCCCATCATCGAGTGCTTTTGATTTTAAAGCATCACTTCTATGAGACAATCATACCCATCCCATCCATGGCCTCGAAAAGGTACGGCTAAAGAAACTATGGCCAAATCAAGGATGATAAAGCCATCGGATCCCTACGATGTTTTCATAGTAGCATATGAATTATGTTCTAGAGTCAATTGTCACGCCCCAAAATTCGGGTACCCGAATAGGGTATCTAGGACCCGAATTCCAGACCCGTGACTTTAAAAAAAATAAAATAATAAATAAAGTATGACAATTTCGTATGCATTTCATTTTCTCCCACCATAGTCCAAAACTTTAAAATTTGAAACACAGACTAAAATAACTAATTGCATAATCTGTTATTACATCGATGCATGATTATTTAACTTAACTTGAAATAAGAAAATTAAGTCAAACATTATTACATTCAGAGTTTTAAATTAAAATAAAATTCATCCTATGTAGAATGACATGCCACGTGCATCAAATCACATTCCATGCTTCACTACTAATAAAAGTACCCTGCATCTTCAAAATATTCATAACCTGAAACGGTTAAAACATAATGAGTTAACAACTCAATAGGATCACATCAATCCCGAGTTGAAAATCTCACGAATATTACCAAATTTAATCTCGACATATTAATCAAAATAAGACGAACATTGGATGTAAAATCATAGTTAATAATTTAACATTCATGAATATGAAATGAATAAATTGCTCAACATAGTTTTTCTAAAAATATAAAGTTTTGGAGTGGCAAAACACTCATGTGTGCTGATCCTTTTAGAGGATGACCCACGACAGAGCACCGATGTTAATCCTTTCAGGGTATGACCCTCGGCAGAGCACCGGTATAGCCTTTTAGGGACAAAAGCCCAGGGCAGTGCACCCGTGTGTACTGATACTTTTAGGGAATCACCCAGGGCAGATCACTCGTGCCGATCCTTTTGGGAATGACCCTGGGTAGAGCACCCGTATCGTGCTAATCATTTCGGGAATGACCCTGGGCAGAGCACCCGTAAGAATCATTGTACAAAAAATAATTGTTCACATATGACGTATCTAACTTACATGGAAACATTTAATTAAACAATATTAGAGCACCCATAACAAATAATATGGTGATCCTTTTAGGGCAGAGCACCCGTAAGGATCATCGCATAAAAAAAAAAATTGTTCACATAATAAATATTCATCATCACCCTTAAATAATATCAAATGTAAATAATAATAATAATAATATAATAATAATAATAATAATAATAATAATAATTGCATTGGTTCAAATAAAAAAAAAAATTTCAATGTCTAGATTATATAAGGCAACAGATATGAATTTTTCAATGGGGGAATGATCACCTACCTGCTGTGGAAAAATTGTGTGATGGGAGGAAAATAATCTGATGCGATGTTGATTTCTACGTGCACTAGCTTGGATTAATCTACTACGAACTCAATGTTGAACCCTCACGGATACTCTCCCTTCTCCTGATCTCTCTTTTTTTCTTCTCACAATCTTTCTTTTGAAATTTTCTCTCTCGTTTTTCTCTAGATAGCATGAGAAAATGGGGTAAAAAAATAATGTCAGGTGAATTAGTGGGTTGGGAGTTTAATGGGCGGTTTAGATTGAGGAGTGGGTCCCACCATGATGATGGCAATCATGGTGGATGGGTGTCCAACCGCAACCATTCCACGGAGAAGTGGAAAGAGAGGGAGTCGTGGAGGAGAGGGGATTGCTGTGTGGGTGACGTGCGTCAGCACGTCATTTGCCTTGCTTTTTTTTTTTTTTGTTTTGAAAAGTGGGCCCCACAACTATGATGTGATAAATCCACACCGTTCATCAGTTTTGCTCGACAAGGTTAGGGCATGAGCCAAAAAATGAGGGCCATCCAAAGCTCATGTGGGCCACATCATATGAAACAGTGGGTTAACGGTGGAACCCACAGTTTAAAAGAAACAGGGTATTACATTCTACCTACCTTAACAAAATTTCGTCCTCAAAATTTATATACCTAAACGAGGTTAGGATACTTTTCTCGAATTTCTTGTTCTCGCTCCCATGATGCTTCTTCCTCACTATGATGACTCCACTGTACCTTCACGAGTGGTATAACCTTCGTCCGAAGTACTTGTTCCTTACGATCGAGAATGCGCACAGGTTGCTCTTCATATGTGACGTTTTCTTGAATCTCTAGCGGCTCCCATTCGATGACATGAGAATCGTCCGGCTTGTAATTTCGAAGCATGGAGATGTGAAATACATTGTGAATATTGGATAACTGAAGCGGTAGGGCCAGCTTGTATGCTACAGCTCCTACTCTTTGTAGATCTCGAAGGGTCCGATAAAACGTGGTGCGAGCTTCCCTTTCTTTCCAAAACACATAACTCCTTTCATTGGAAAAACTTTTATGAACACATGATCTCCCACACAAAACTCTAAGTCTCTGCGTCGATTATTTGCATAACTCTTTTGGCGACTCTGGGCGGCACGCATACGTTCCCGAATGATGTCAATCTTCTTGGAGGTCTCTTGAATAAGTTCTGGTCCTAACAATGTCCTTTCTCCTACTTCGGTCCAACAGCTTGGTGATCTGTAGGGTCTTCCGTATAAAGCTTCAAATGGTGTCATACCAATGCTGGCTTGGTAGCTATTATTATATGCGAATTCCATCAGCGGCAGATGATCGTCCCAATTGCCCTTGAAGTCGAGAATGCAGCTGCGTAACATATCTTCTAAAATCTGGTTCGTCCTTTTTGTTTGTCCATCAGTCTACGGGTGAAATGCTGTACTGCAGTTAAGAGTAGTTCCCAAAGTTTCCTGTAAACTTGCCCAAAACCGCGATTTAAACCTGGGATCTCGGTCGGAGACGATAGATACTGGAGTACCATGAAGTCGGACGATTTCTTTAATATAAATTTTACTCAACTCCACTGCAGATGTAGAAATTTTTATTGGGATGAAGTGCGCGGATTTGGTTAATTTGTCCACGATCACCCATACAGTGTCATGGTGTCGACCTGTCTTCGAAAATCCAATCACAAAATCCATGGATATATGCTCCCATTTTCACTTGGGGACCGGTAACGGCTGTAAGAGTCCTGGTGATCTTCGATGGTCTGCTTTCACTTTTTGACATGTTGGACATTTAGATACGTACTCGGCGATTTCCCGCTTCATGTTGTTTCACCAGTATTGGCGCTTAACATTGTGGTACATTTTAGTCTCCTCTGGATGGATAGTGAATCTTGATCTATGAGCCTAATCCAAAATCTCTTGCTTCAAATCAGGTTCGTTTGGAACACATAGCCTTCCACGAAACTTAATTCCTTCATCAGTGCCAATTCGCCAGTCTGCATTCTCCTTCCCCATTCCTTCTGCTCCTTTTTCTTGTAGCCAAACGTCTTCTTTCTGAGCTTCTAGAATACGCCGAATCTAAGAGAAAAGTTTATCATGATCTAATCTCAATTCTAAAGATTAATAAGTTAAACTTAGCTATTAAACTTAAGAAAATAAAAAATAAAATTACACACCAGGGCAGGTTATGCTACTAGGTTACTTAGATGCGCTTGAGGTTCTTCAAGCTGGAGTTACAGATCAAAATCTTTGATGACATTTAGCATCTCCCACTCTTTGATCATTAAGCTGGCCACAAGTCTTCGTGTCTTTCTGCTTAGGGCATCGGCCATAACATTTGCTTTTCCTAGGTGATAGGAAATATCGAAATGGTAGTCTTTAAAAAATTTCATCTATCTTCTCTGACGCATATTCAATTCATTCTGATTAAAGAGATACTTTAAACTCTTATAGTCTGAATATAAGTCGAATTGTTCCCCATATAGGTAGTGCCTCCAAATTTTCAAAGCAAAAACCACTGCTGCTAACTCCAGATCATGCGTCGGGTAATTTCGCTCGTGAGTCTTTAACTGTCGTGATGCGAATGTGATAGCTTTGCCTCCTTGCATAAGAACACATCCTAATCCCTGATATGACGCATCGGTATAAATGACAAATCTTTCTCCTTCGGTCGATAATGCCAGAACTGGGGCTGATGTCAACCGCTTCTTCAGTTCGGTAAATGCCTGCTCACAATCTTGATCCCACTTAAAGTTCGTATTCTTCTTAGTTAGATTATTTAGGGGTCTTGATATATTAGAGAATTCTTCTATAAATCTTCGATAGTAACCAGTAAGGCCGAGAAAACTTCGTACTTCTGACACATCCGAGGGCTGCTCCCATTCTAATATTGCTTCAATTTTAGTTGGGTCCACAGATATATCCCTTTCTCTGACACCACATGCCCCAAGAATTTTACTTTATACTTCCAGAAGTCACATTTTGATAACTTGGCGTACAATTGATTTTCCTTTAACGTTTGTAGAGTGGTTCTGAGATGTTCCTCATGCTCCTCATGAGTCTTAGAGTATATAAGAATATCATCGATGAATACAATAACAAATCGATCTAAATAAGGTTTGAATACCTGATTCATAAGATCCATAAATACCGCTGGAGCATTTGTTAATCCAAATGGCATTACTTAGAACTCATAGTATCCGTAACAAGTCCTAAAAGCCGTCTTGTGCACGTCTTTATCCTTTATTCTCAACTGATGGTAACCTGACCTCAAATCTATTTTAGAAAAGAACCTCGCTCCCTTAAGCTGATCAAATAAATCTTCAATCCTAAGAAGAGGATATTTATTCTTGATTGTTACTTTATTCAACTGACAATAATCGATACATAATCTCATAGTTCCATCCTTCTTCCTTACAAATAAGACCGGTGCTCCCCATGGCGACGTGCTGGGTCTAATGAAACCCTGATCTAGCAACTGTTGGATTTGATCCTTTAATTCTTTTAATTCTACCGGAGTCATGCGGTAAGGTGCTCTAGAGATAGGTGCAGTTCCGGGCATTAGATCGGTACCGAAGTCCATATCTCTCTTTGGAGGTAACCTTGGAATATCCTAAAAAACTTCTGAAAACTCCCTTACCACAGGTATTTGTTCAACCCCTTCTTCTGATTGCTCGATTCCCACAATAGCCGACAACCCAATCGGTGCTTTCCTTCTTCGTGTCCCATAAAATTTCAGTAGAGATCGTCCTTCTATGTTCAACGTAATTGTCTTCCTGAAATAATCTATCTTGGCACGATACTGGGACAACCAATCCATTCCTAAGATGACATCATATTCCTTCATAGGCATAATAATGAGATTTGCTGGCAGTATTTCATTTTCAATTATGATGAGACATTCTTCACATATTTGATCTAAATTCATGGACTTACCGAGAGGTGTTGCTACGATAATTTTCTTATCTAATCGTACTGGTGATATACCAAGTGAGCATACGAAGAAATAAGATATGAATGAATGTGTAGCTCCTGAATCGAATAATGCTCTAGCAAGAGAGGTGTAAGCCAAGATAGTACCTTCCACCACATCATTAGTAGCTTTAACACCATGTTGAGGAGTGATATCTGCCGGTTGTGCTAGGTCCTCATATGCAGAAGCAGTAGTCTCATATATCTGTGCAACATCATCTTGAGGTGGCGTTGGATCATCATAACTTCGATTTGGATCCTCACACTCCTGAAGTTGGGCTGGATCATTTGTGAATGAAGATAGAGCGTAAACACGTCCTTGAGCTTGAGGTCGGGGCACCTAACTTTCTGGCCTCAGTTGCTGATATTGGGGAGGCTTGACCTGTTGTTGCGATTGTTGAGGTGGTCTCGGATAAGCTTGAGGGGGTCTAGGCGGCTGGAATCGTGGATGTAGCTATGCAGGCCTCTGAGGATAAGGTTGTGCTGGTCTCGTAGTTGGCTGAATCATCTGAGGGGGCGACGGAGGTCGTTGATACGAAGTAGACAGTGCATAATGAGGAGGCAGCCTGTAAAACGATCGTGGTGGTCCTTGATTCCCTAGATATTGATGACGAGGTGGTAGAAGACAATGACGAGCAGGATGACCCACCTTTCCGCAGTTAAGGCAAGTCTCAGTGAATTGCGTTGAAAGTTGCATAGTGGCATGACTGGGTACTGATGTTGGCATCATCTTCTGCCGCTTAATTGCTTCATGTTATGTGAGAGATGAATGAGGCGTGGTCTTGGCTCCACTCCCCATGTCCTTCCTCGGCTCGCAGTTCTTCCAATGCTCATCAAAGTCCTTTTCTATTGCGCCGGCGCGTTCCAGTGCTTCTGCATACGTTTTAATAAGAAATGGTGCCAGTCGAGTACGGATAGAAGGTTTCAGTCCCTCAACAAACTTCTGCCTTTTACGAAGCTCATCCGGTATGAGAAATGTCGCAAATCGTGCCAACTCTATAAACTTTGCATCATATTGACGCACCGTCATATCTCCTTATTCTAATTTCATGAATTCTGTAACCTTTTGAGCATGCACATAAGTTGGAAAGTATTTATTTTCAAACTTTGTGCAAAATTGGTCCCATGTCCACCTTTCTATTCTCGGGTTCTCCTTGGTCGTAGATTCCCACCAATGATCGGCTTCTCCTTCCAACATATATATTGCTAATTCAGCCTTTTATCGCTCGTTACATCTCATAGCTGTGAAAATTTTCTCCATCTGCCTTTTCCAACCCTCAGCTTCACTTGAGTCAGGCCCACTTTTAAACATAGACGGTCTTTGCCTCTTAAATTTTTTCAATAAGGACCCCGTCCCTTCAGGGGCTACAAGTGTCGCTTGAGTCTGCTCCTGAGATTGACTTATAAGTACTTGTGTTCCCATAAATGAGGCAAACCCTTCCATCGCATGGAGGATCTTGTCAATAATTGTTCCTTGCCTAGCTGCATCGGGTACTTGAGTCTCCGATGCGACCCCGAGGTTCATACTCTGATCCGTCATAGCCTAGGATAAATAAACAGAATTATAAATTTTCTGATTAATTTTAAGATTATAGGAAATCAGATGGTTCAATGTAGGCATACATAAAGATCTAGGGGAAGTCGAACTAAGATGTAGTTTAAAACTATATGTAGAAATTTCTGGTTATAAGGGTGTTATTCTAATTGATATTTTTGATATTTCTAAACATTATTTTAACTTGAAAATTTTTACATGAATATATCTATAAGTATACTATACCCCTGTAAAATTTTATAATATTTCGAAGACTATAGAATTTTTAAAAATTCAGAGAGTACACGTTGTATAGATTTAGACGATTTCTGGACAGGTTTTTCTTAACCTCAAATACATACATCAAGGGTCAGTATTTTTAATTTTTATTTATTTTTTCATAAAATTATACTTATCAAGCTTCAATTTATTTTTTGAATCACCTTAATCGGAGTTTTACTTAAATAGTTATGATTTTTCAAAGTCAGACATTTTATATTGATTATTGTTGCCCAACCTAAGAAATAGTTAGAAAAATTCTCAGAAAATTCCTAACGTCCAGATTTGATTTTGTATGTTAATATACAACCTAAATGAAATCTAAGTATTATATCATAATAGATTAAAATGTCCTACGTATGTATTCTAAATTTCTCATCTCCTAGTTAAGGCCATTTAGAAAGACTTAGAATTAAATCTCTATTTTAGGTCCGATGTTTAAGATCAACCTGGCTCTGATGCCAACTTTGTCACGCCCCAAAATTCGGGTACCCGAATAGGGTATCCAGGACCCGAATTCCAGACCCGTGACTTAAAAAAAATAAAATAAAATAAAGTATGACAATTTCGTATGCATTTCATTTTCTCCCACCATAGTCCAAAACTTTAAAATTCCAAACACAGACTAAAATAACTAATTGCATAATCTGTTATTACATCGATGCATGATTATTTAACTTAACTTGAAATAAGAAAATTAAGTCAAACATTACTACATTCAGAGTTCTAAATTAAAATAAAATTCATTCTATGTAGAATGACATGCCACGTGCATCAAATCACATTCCATGCTTCACTACTAATAGAAGTACCCTACATCTTCAAAATATTCATAACCTGAAACGGTTAAAACATAATGAGTTGACAACTCAATAGGATCACATCAATCCTGAGTTGAAAATCTCACGAATATTACCAAATTTAATCTCGATATATTAATCAAAATAAGACGAACATTGAATGTAAAATCATAGTTAATAATTTGACATTCATGAATATGAAATGAATAAATTGCTCAACATAGTTTTTCTAAAAATATAAAGATTTGGAGTGGCAAAACACTCATGTGTGCTGATCCTTTTAAGGGATGACCCATGGTAGAGCACCGGTGTTGATCCTTTTAGGGTATGACCCTCGGCAGAGCACCGGTATAACCTTTTAGGGACAAAAGCCCAGGGCAGTGCACCCGTGTGTACTGATCCTTTTAGGGAATCACCCAGGGCAGAGCACCCGTGCCGATCCTTTTGGAAATGACCCTGGGCAGAGCACCCATGTCGTGCTGATCATTTCGGGAATGACCCTGGGCAGAGCACCCGTAAGAATCATTGTACGAAAATAATTGTTCACATATGATGCATCTAACTTACAATGAAACATTTAATTAAACAATATCAGAGCACCCATAGCAAATAATATGGTAATCCTTTTAGGGCAGAGCACCCGTAAGGATCATCGCATAAAAAAATAAAAATAATTGTTCACATAATAAATATTCATCATCACCCTTAAATAATATCAAATGCAAATAATAATAATAATAATTGCATTGGTTCAAATAAAAAAAATATTTCAATGTCTAGATTATATAAGGCAACAGATATGAATTTTTCAATGGGGGAATGATCACCTACCTGCTGTGGAAAAATTGTGTGATGAGAGAAAAATAATCTGATGCGATGCTGATTTATATGTGCACTAGCTTGGATTGATCTACTACGAACTCAATGTTGAACCCTCACGGATACTCTCCCTTCTCCTGATCTCTCTTTTTTTCTTCTCACAATCTTTCTTTTGTAATTTTCTCTCTCGTTTTTCTCTAGATAGCATGAGAAAATAGGGTAAAAAAATAATGTCAGGTGAATTAGTGGGTTAGGAGTTTAATGGGCGGTTTAGATTGAGGAGCGGGTCCCACCATGATGATGACAATCATGGTGGATAGGTTTCCAACCGCAACCATTCCACGGAGAAGTGGAAAGAGAGGGAGTTGTGGAGGAGAGGGGATTGCTGTGTGGGTGACGTGCGTCAGCACGTCACTTGCCTTGCTTTTTTTTTTTTTTT